>CATIWQ010840205.1:0-12326 GCA_949673415.1 Euphorbia schlechtendalii | reverse complement strand
CAAGTTTCTTTAACTTGTTTTTATTACTTATGTTATATATTTATATACGTATTCTATTAATTATGTTTGTTATTTGGTTGAAGGTTGGATCAGAAAATTCCATAAAGCGAAATTCTCAAATTGGTTGGCACCTCCAAATCCGAGAAAGAAAATTGAGATCAAAGAGTTTATTTATATATTTTTATTTTTGCCATTATTTTTCTAACACTTTTCTTCGTATTGAGGGTTGGGCATCCATATTTAATTTAGAACAATATCATAATACACACATACACACTTTTTTATTATTAAATTATTTTAACACTAAAACATATCGTAATTATTTAAAAGTTGTGTTTTTTTTTGTGAGTGTTCTTTTTTCATAAACATATCAATATACTTATGAAGACTTGATTAATTAGTAAAACCATTTTGCAAAGGCATTCCGTTTAAAATTTGATTGAATGTGGTGATTAATTAATAAAGCAAAGGAAGTTATAAAATAAAAACTAATAACTAGAGAGCTGATTACCATTTTTTTTAATCTTGAACATTCAAAGATGTTAGAAAGAAAATATGTGATAGAAATAAGATTAATGAAAACATAAAAAATAAGAGTAGTTTAGTCAAATAAAAAATTATTTATATGGATTAAATTATAAAGATCAAATGCATCAATACCCCTCAACTTGATCCAAAATACCGGATGCCACCTTAAATTTATAAAATGTTTAATTTCTTCTTAACTTAGCAAAAGTAAACCAGTTTACGCCTGAATTGGTAGTAGATTAGGTGGCAGGAGTTGGCAAGTAAAGCAAGTGAGAGTGTTTTAAACGAATAAAAAAAATTTAAAAATGATTTATTGACTTATTCATTATATTGGTCCCATTTTTCTCCCCCTCTTTCCAATTTCTTCATCTTCTCCGACACATTAGCATATTTCCGGTTTCAGTTTCCCTGTTCATTTAAGAAATTATTTACCATTGTTTTTCATTCTATCCTCTACTCTTTCATTTTAGGGCAATTAAATTTTAATTAATTTGATTTAGGTTTTCTTAAGTTGGATTTTGATTATGTTTACACTAGGATATAACTTACAATTCAATTAGACTACTTCTGTTCATTGAGTCAATTTGCTCAAATGGGGTTTAAGTTTTGTTGAGATCAAGATAAACTTAAGGATTATATTGTTTGTAGAAAATGATTTATGATTAAAAGAAATGACTAACCTTGCTTTTGATTAGTAATAGAAAGAATGAGTGAATTTGCTTCCGAAATTGATTATCTCGGGCGTAAAAGGACTGTGGTAACCATTTTGGTTCGAGATAATTGAGATAATTTGGTATGAGGATAGAATGAATAGTTTGGGAAACATAGTAATTGAAGAAGAAAGTGGTTGAGATTGAAGAGGACTAGACAAAGGTAAGAAGAAATGGTGGTTCCTCGATGCTGATGTCGTGTTGTTCGGTGGCTGGGGTTCAATATATTTCAGAAGAGAATGAACAGTGAAGTTGAGGAAAGAAGTTGAAGAATTGTAAGAATGCCACGTGTCAAAGTTGTATAGGTTAGACTTTTTAAATTTGATGACATGGTGCAAGTGTATCACTCTCTATAGTGTGACTGGTAAAGTGGGTTTGAGGGGGTTGATTTGTTCGTTTTTGCCAAGTTGAGAGGGATAATTGGACCTTTCCTAAGTTCAAGGTGGCATCTGGATATTGGTGCAAAGTTAAGGAGGATAATGATGTATTTGACCGATTATAAAAGATAACATAAAAATGTTATAGTTGGATGAAGACAAAACATAAAGAAGTATAAATTATATTGACAAAAGTCAATAAGGTTACTGTATTAGTGCTAACGTCAGTGAGGTTATAAATATTTACTCTTATACATGACATACTGACAGAAAGAAGTAAATGCCCCCAACGACAACAACATGTTAGAAGCAACTAGTTATATTAGACATGACCAAATAAAATCGAAACTACCTAAACTGGATCGAACCGAACCTGGTCAAAACCAGACTGGAACAGGCGGTTCCACCCTATATAAGGTTTAAGTTCATGAAAATTACGAACCAGAACCGGCGATTCTGAATTCGTGGCCATGTCTTGATATACATATCGGAATCGGAATTGTTGTTTTATAAGATATGTGTTTCTGAGATATAGATGAGCATTTGATGTTTGACAGAATTTTATAGTGTAAAAAAATTCCCTATATTGTGGGATAAAGGATTAGTTGATTTATTGATTGTTACCGCTGTATTTGTATCAACCTTGTTAAGAAGCAAGAAAATCTTATCTATTCATCATCATTTACTATCATTGGCAGTTCTTTCCAGACTTCTAATATACGGCACTCAAAATTTACTGGTGAAACATAATTCTTGTACTGAGTGCTGTTAAAAATCATACAACATTGTCTAGTCTTAGCCTACTTCGGTTGTTCCAATATGCCTTAACATTATGTAACCTTACATTTTAGAATTCCTTTCGAAACGCTTTTCGTGAAATTTTAATGTTTTTTATGGTTTTGCAGGCTTGGAACAATTTAGCTCAGAAAAGAGTAAATGTCAAGAGCATTTTGACACTTACAAGGAATGCAAGAAAAAGGAGGTATTATTGATGATATATTTTACTGGTGTTATATTAAATTTTACTTTTTCTTTCTTCTCGGTAAAAGGTTATTCTGATGTTGTTTACATGATATTGTGCTTTTGTTGTTAATAGGGAAGCTCGGGTAGAACGTAACAACATCAGGACCCTTTTTCCATGATAAACACACAAATATGCACAGTGACACTTGAACTGGGAAATAAGTCAATTTAGAGTTCAGAGAGGGTACTAACCGAATTTTATTCTCGTAAACTATATTTTGAAACTCTGTTATGTATTGAAATGATATATATCAAATATGTACTACGAACACCGTGATTTGTCATATATAAATATTTTAGAATGTCCTTCGAGTTGAAATTGAAGAGATTTGTCATTGAAAATCAATCACAATGGTAGAAAACTGATTGAAGTTCTCAAATTTGCAATAGAATTTTGTTTCAAAATTAATTTGAATGGTTTCAAAATGTGAGATTAAAGCATATAAAACTCACATCGAAGTTCAGAAAGAAATTGATGAAGATGAGGGTTTCAAAACGAAGCCCTACAAGATTACGTGGACGAATCCCTCTTGAATTAGAACCGGTGCTAGCCAAAGAAGATGAAAAACAAAAGCCAAGAGCCAATGAGGTTATAAAAATGGGTTGAAATTTAGGATTAGTTTTAGATCAAGTTTAGTACCCTAACTTTTTTTGACCAAATTAATATTCATGTTTACAAAAATACATTTCTGTTGTTTATCCTCTCTTCCCTTACCTTCTACATGTGTTTTGGAATTTTCTTATCTTATTTTACCATTACTTCTCAAACCATTTATTTTTTTGACATGTCGCTTTAGAGTTTTTTTGTTCATCTCATTTTTATATTCGAAATGTTATCCATTGTGATATACTTTTTTGAAATTTTTTTTTCAACTATTCGATATTTGGTGAGAAACTGGGAGGTACGTGGTATGTAACTGGTAGGAAGAACAAGTTGTGTTAAATTTGTTATGAAATATGGTACGTAACACATTTACATGTCAAAGTTTATCTCTATAGTAGTAAACAAACAATTTTAACATTAAAAGTAATAAAAATGTATTAGAAAGTGATTACAACACATATAAGATAAGTGTTGGATAATAACAGCAAGTATTTCGTAGGAACCTGATAGTCATCCGGTAAGAAGAAATATGGTAGGTAATGCATATACATGTGTTGGATATGATATTGCATCTCTATTCCTATTTTCACTTTCAAATCAAGAGTGAAGGAGCTGTTTAATCCTGGAAGGAACTGCGAATTATCTTTTAAGGATAGTATCGTTCCATATGACTTGGTTTATCAGTGTTCAAGTCTCCTTAATTTGTTATATATTTATATTATAGTGCAGTTTTACACCTATTCTCTTGATCATGTTTGTTATTTGGTTGAAGGTTGGACCGGGAAATTTCATAAGGCGGACTTCTCAATTTGGTTGGAACCTCCATATTCGAGAGACTCAAATGAGATCGAAGATATAATTATTTATTTTAATTTTTACCATTGTATTCTCCAACATTTTCTACTTGTGATTAGTGCCCCATTAATCATAGTTGGCTTCGACAATGTTAGTCCTCGTTCCTTTAAGGTACCCAATCCCTCTTCTACTTGTGATCATTGCCCCATTTCTTATTGTAGTATGCTTTATATGTGCATTTTCAAACTAATTTGTAAGAGATTGAGTTTGGTGCTTCCCGAGATTGTTAATGAAAATCAGGATGCTTTTTTATGGGTAGAGTCTTTGCTCATAATGAGCTTCATGTTCAAGACTTGCTTAGGTCATATGGGAGGGCAAATGTATCCCCTTGATGCATGCTCAAAGTGGACTTCAATAAGGCTTATGGCACTGTTTCTTAGGTGTTTGTTGCCGATTTACTTAATGCCTTGAATACTGAGTTTATTAGTTAGATTATGGCTTGCTTGTGTAGTGCACATTATGTCTTGCTTCTGAATGGCCGCATTCAAGGTGAGTTCAGGGGTTGTAAGGGTTTGAGGCAAGCAATCCTGATTTTGTGCATGTTATGAAGTATCTTACTCGAGATTTGCATTGGTATGCTTATGATTCGAGCCTGAAATTTCATCCGAGTTGTAGGCAATTGGGCTTGAGTGTATTATGTTTTGCAGACGATTTGATTCTTCTTTGTAAAGCATATACTAAGGCTTTTAAAGTTTTATTGGAGGGTTTCTCTACTTTTTCGAAGGCTACGAGCTTAGTTATCAAAATTCGAAAGTTTGAATTAGATACTTGTGGTGTAGCGGAGTTTTTTTAATGCTCATTATTGGATTTAGCATGTGTTGAGTAAGGGCATTTTTTCGTGCATTATCTTGGTGTTCCCTTGAAACCCACCGAATGGAATGAAAGTGATTGTGCTTGTGTGGTTGAGAAGATTGGGAAGTTGGTGATTTGTTGGGGGACTCGGCACTTATCTTTTGCCGATTGTGCACAACTTATCTCTTCGGTTTTGTTTAGAATTAGTGCCTATCGGATGAGTATCTTTTGTCCACCATAATATGTTATTAAGAAGATTGATAAATTTTGTGGAGGGTTTTTATGGGGTGATAAAGAGGGTTCTAGGAAGATATATTCAATGACTTGGGATAAAGTTTATCTTCCTAAGAAGTATGGTGGGTTGGGTTTTAAAGATGGTTCCCAAGTGGAATACAACTAGTTTGGGAAATATTTGTGGGCTATTGCTTTTGAGTAACACTTTTTGTGGTTTTGATGGATCCATAGTGTTTACATATGGTCGAGGAAATTTTGGCACTGGTGATGTAAGTTGGTATTGGAGGAAGCTTTTAAAGCTTTGGGCTATTCTTTTAGTTGATTTGATGCAATGTTGTTCTGTAAATGGTGCTCATTGAGTATCTAAATGTCATAATTGTTTCTTTGGATCTATGTCTAGTTTAGCATTTAACTAGCAAATTTGGTGCAACATGGATCTACCCAAACATTGTTTTTATGTTTTGGCTTGCAATCCAGCAGAGGCTTTCCACCATAGATAGTTTGAGTTATTTTATCAAGAATATTGAAGTTTGTTGCCCAGTTTGTGCTAGTGGTATTGAATCTCATCATCACTTTTTTTTAATGTTCTCTCTCTACTCCTCTTTTAGCTAAGGTGAATTGTTTGTTGGGGTAGATTCAGTTCAACTCTAATATTTGCTCCTGGATTTCTTGGTTTCACAATGCCAAGTTTTCTCAAGTTGTTTATGCTATGGCGGTAACTACTCTTCAGGCTAGTGTTTATTAAGTGTGTGTCTTGATAGAAATGCTTGTTTCTTTTCTAATTCTTGTCATTATGCTATTGTCCAATGTATTGGGTAATAAGGGGAATAATTCTGAAATCATGATGAACACTTTCATATTGAAACTTAGTTGGCATTTCTACCAAATGTTCAATCAGATAATATCAAAGAATAAAAAACATAGAATGGATGATCTATTTTGAATAATATAAACCGTGATATGTGTTTTGCTAATGAAAACTTATTACTCTTTCACCAAGAAAACCTGTATATATCTATCAAAAAATGACTGTATTTTCAGTTATTTTCATCCAACGGTCAGCTAATAATCTTCAACAAATGCTACAACACTATAAAAATAAGAACTTATCATGATCGTGACTTTAACATCCAAACTTTTTATTTCTCTATGAAGACAAGTCACGAGCGTGAGCCAGTGTCCCGAGAGAGACACGGGCTGTGTCCAAAATATGACTTTCCACCCATGTACCCTGCTCTTGAGAGCACTTCCTTGAGGACCCGGTATCATAATAGAACCTGAATAAGTATGCACTCCGCAATCTCCTGATTTATTCAATGTAATATTACAATCACATTGGTCAACTAGTTAATCCAATTACACTAAAATACTAATAGTCCTTCCCCCCTTTTAATGTGATCCTTGATTAGATAAGCAAAATCACAACATATAACTAACTCATGCATAAATGAAATATCATGACGTATATTACACTTTCCAAATATTCGAATACAAAGTTGTCACTATGGATTGAACCTTTGTTATTCATCGTGAATATATGAAGAAATATACACATAAGTCAACATTCTAACAAGTTCTCACTTGACAGTATCTTTTACTAGCCTTGTTTCCTTATCCTTCATAAGCATATCAAAGCTAAGTCCTAACTTCTTGAAGCAACTAAACTTCATGCTAATATAAATAGCTCTTTTATTCTTGCACCTATATATTCAATTTTTCAAAAAATATTAAGATATTAAATTTCAACCTCCTTAATTATCTTCCATATCTGAACAAACACCTTGGGATATTTTTACTAGTGTGTTCCAATTCTCTCTATGTTAAGCTTTCCTCATTGAATTCAACATCTAATGTCATATTAGATGGGAATTGGGTATCTCAACATAAAAGATTTCATATGAATTTTAAACCTATCACCACAATCTACTTGTGCACAAGATCACTTCTTAACCCTTTTGATGGTCCTAGATGGATTAATATAAACAGTAGAGGGGGTGAATGCTTTACTCGGTTATTTTTAGATTTTATAAAAATTCTTTTCCAAGTTCAATTTTTAGATGCTTGTTGAGTGATCATGTTAAGCTGGGTCTAAAAACTATAAACTGCTCAACTTTGCTAGCACAGTTTATCTTCAATATAGGCTGAGTACTTTACTCAGCTCGGATTGGTTTTTCAAGTGAAACTTATAAATAGAGAGAATAGTGAATGAGAGAAACGTGATAAAGATAAGCGAATAAGGTTAGAACATTAACACCTGAGATTTTATCCTGGTTCGACCCCTAGCCCACCTTAATCCCCCGGATTCCTTTCCGAGCTTTAATCCACTAGTGTTTTCCTTCCTTCATTAGGTGAAGAAGCCTTTACAACGGGTAGACACAATTACAAAAGTACATTCCTTTCAAACTACCACTCAAACACAGTTTGGGTACCTTTCCCAAACTGTCACTCAAATTTATGAAAGAAAATGTGAACTGAGGATTTCAACTTATAAAAACGTGGAGTCCTTTAGAATGTTAAACCTTAAGTGATTACTCTCTATTACAAACTTATGGGAAAAATTTTAGTTTGCTCGATTGCTTGATTTGGAATTTTTGAAATTTGGGAATGATTGAACAGAGTTTCAGCTCTTAAGAAATTCAAGGTGATTCACCAATTTTGAACGTCTCCTTCATTCTTCTATTTATAGTTGAATTTCGTCGAAGTAGGCGTTGCAAACTTCTCGTTCTGACTTTGTCTTCAATTTCACTTCTCTCCAAATCATTCAAATTTCCCTATTTGAAACAAAGGACCTTAAGAGACAGAGATTTCGATAAGTGGTGTAAATTTGGGGATTTTTCAATAAGTGGATTTTGTTCTATAATTGATTTAATTCAAACTATCTAGGGTAGAATAGTCATAGAAGTATATTGGATTCAAAATGATGGTGCAGTTTTTATTCTTATTGTAAAATTTTGAAAATTTGACGTGTTGTACCCTGACCTGTCAAGTGTATTTGAAAAAAATAATTAGTTCAATCTAAATTTTGTACGAAAAGTTATGGTTGTTTTACTAAGAGTTGCTTAGGTGAAAGGGGACAGATGCAGGGTGTGAAAGATTGATTCACCGAAACTAATATATTGGATGATTCTAAGATTTTATTATGTTATACCTATGTGTCTTAGAAAGAGAATGGCTTTAATTTCATATCATTTGGTTTAGTATTTTGAAAGTTATGTGTTTTTAAGTAGGTTAAGGTCATTAGAAGATCAGTTCTGAATTTTGCAGGGAAAAACTGATTTAGAGTGTGAAAGTAAAAATTCACTATAAATCGTACATATGTTGGAAGATTCTAAATTTTTTTTATGTTATATAATTATGAGTTAAGAGTTAACTGAAATTGAAATTAGAGTATTTGGATCAGAATTTTGAGAGATATGAATTTTAGAAGTTAGTAAGGTCATGAGAGTATAAAGTTCTTATTGTAGGATAATAATTAAGGAAAAAGAAACTATCCATGGTATAAGAATATGATATAAGTTTGTATTTGTTTATAGGAGCTCAGAACATTGAAAGTACACTGGAGGAAGGTCCAAGTAGCTTTCGAGGGAATTAGCTTGGTTAATTTGTGAGTATAAATATGAAATGAACTTAACATTGAATTTGCAACTGAAATGTGTTGATGGTGTTAATGTGTGATTTTGAAATTGATATGAATTGATGATATGTGGTAATTGAATAGACTTGGAATGAAGTTATGATATGTGATATTCGAATATGTGTGATATGATAATTGATTTATTGTGAATTTGTATGTGTGTATATGTATTGGTGAATTATTTCGATGAAATGGAATGAGTTCCATACTTGATGAAATTGATATATGATTCTAAATGATATATATACTTACACAGTGACCAAAGGATATGAAAAAGGAAAAGTTGTGTACATAACTTCCAAAATCTTGCAATACATGTTCTATTTTACATGAACTGAAAGGTCATGTTCTGTTTCACATGAACCGAAAGGTCATGCTCTGTTTTACATGAACAAAAGGTCATGTTCTGTTATATGGACTGAAAAATCACCGAATTGTGTATAAGGCTGACAGCAAATCAATTGTTATCTGTTATATGTTACATGTATCCTAGGGTAATAGTTTGGCTGGTAATGTCACAACAAATAATAAATGACTCATGCATTAATATACAAGTTTAAATATCCATTGATTGTGTAAATTTGTAACTGTATGAATTTATGAAATTGTCAGTTCATTGAGTGTTTATATTCATTGAGCTTGCGATTTATTAAAATTGCTATATATTTTTCAGTGTTTTGAAGCATTAGATAAAGTTTGTACTAGAAGCTCACTACTTGTAGACATCATGGATGAAAGGTCGGCTGGCTGTGTTCCATTTCAAATTCTCTCTCCTCGCCAGTATAAGCATATAAAATAGATAAATGTCAGGATGTGAGATTTAGTATATATATTTTTTATTACGTTAAAATTAAGTAGCAAAGGGAACGATATAATTATATGTCTTGTTGTTATATATATGAACGATCACAAGTATTAGTATGATATAAATATATGTATGATAACTTTTGTTAATATAAGTTTTTAAAAAAATTTATTACTATGATTAGTATTCTTTTCATACAGTGTAGGGTAAGGGGTGTTTCAGTTGGTATCAGAGCGGGGATATGATTATAGGGTCATCTTATGCATACATATAGAAAGTTAGCACATGTTAATATTTAACATTTTATCACCTCTATATAGGGCTGATGAAAATGTTGACCCGAGAAGAGAGGAACTAGCCAGAACATAACCTATAGGATCACCTATTCATTCATGTGCATCGAATGTACGTCATAAGGTTTCTGTGGTACCAGAACCTCACCATATGCTCAAAGGGAACGTAGGTTTGATAAATTGAAGAAAAATGGTGCAGAAGAATTTAGTGGAACTACAGATCCAACTGTAGCAGAAAGATAGTTAAAAAAGTTTGAACGAATTTTTAACATGATGCATTGTACTCCAAATAAGAAATTCGATTATGCAGTTTTCTTTCTTCAAAACAATGCTTATGACTGGTGGGAGGTGGTTTCGAGAAGTAAAGTTCAGCCTCCTATTTTGACCTAGGATGATTTTATTCAAAAATTTAGAGAAAACTACATACCAAATGTATATATTGATGACAAAAGAAGGCAATTTTTGAATTTGAAACAGGGTAGGATGTCATTGGCTGAGTACGAGTTGAAATTTAATTAGTTAGCCAGCTATTTACCATCATTAGTTGCTACTGAGAAAGATAAATTCAAGAAAATTGAAGAGGGGCTCATATATGAAATTTGAAACAAAATATCTCAATCAAAAATTGATAGTTATTTGAAACTGAAAAATGCTGTAGTAAGAGCTGAAAGATTAGAAAAAGAAAATGCTGACTACAAAGCCAGAAGAAGTCAGAGTAATTTCGGAGATGATCAAAGTAAAAAGTCTGCCAAACGTCAAACATATTCTTCTCCCTCATAGTTTTCATTCAGAGGAGGATATTCTGAGAATAGAGGAGGTAGAACGAATACTCAAACTTATTCGAAACAAAGTCAAGGACAAAGTTCTAGACCAAAACCTTAGTGTACACAGTGTGGGAAATACCATGAAGGAGAATGTAGGAGATTGACTAGAACGTGTTTCTCATGTGGTTCTTTTGAACATTTGATACGTGACTGTCCTAAGTGAGGAGTATCTGAAAGAATTCATTCAGAGAATACAATTCAGAATACTAGAGTTAGTGGAGCTGGTGGGGTAGTAGGAAGAGGCAGGGGTAGAGGAGCAACTGCAAGTAATGTTGGAAGATCTAAGGCTCAGAGTTCTAGGCCTCCAACACAGGCTCAGGTGTTTTCTATGACTCGATAGGAAGCGATTGATGCACCAAAAGTTGTTACTAGTATGATTTCTATTTGCGACATAGATATTTTTGCATTAATTGATCTTGGATCCACTCATTCATTCATATCATCAAGCTTGACATCACGATTGCATATAAGTTGTGAACCTTTAGGATTTGACCTTAATGTGGGAACTCTATTGGGTGATTTAGTTGTTGTGAATCAGGTATATCGAAATTGTTCAATTCAAATCGATAAATAGTGTTAAGTGCATATTTGATTAGAATGAATATTAGAGAATTTGATGTGATTTTGGCTATGGATTGGTTAACGAAACATCATGTGATTATTAATTATTTTACCAAAGAAGTTATTTTAGAATCACTAGGTCAGCCAAAAGTTATTTTTCTAAGTGAACGCCAGATAGTGCCTGCTTGTTTAATTTTCGCAATTAGTGCTCTTCGTTTAATACAATTGGATGTGAGTCCTATTTAGCTCATGTTGTTGATACTAAGGCATTAGTTGTGTCACTTGAGGATATTAGAGAATTTCCAGATGTATTTTTTACAGATTTACCGGGATTACCACCTAATAGAGAAACAAAATTTATGATTGATTTAATTCTAGGGACTGCACCTATTTCTATTTCACCATATAGAATGGCTCCGATAGAATTGAAAGAGTTGGAAACACTGTTGCAGGAATTACTTGATAAAGGATTTATCAGACCCAGTGTGTTGCCTTGGGGTGCTCCTGTATTATTTGTTAAGAAGAAGGATGGTACTATGAAGCTTTGCATTGATTACAAACAATTGAATAGAGTCACAGTGAAAAATAAATATCCTTTACCTTGTATTGATGATTTATTTGATCAACTACAAGGAGCACGAATATTTTCTAAAATTGATTTGAGATCAGGGTATCATCAACTTAGAATTTCAGAGCTGAACATTCCAAAAACTACTTTCAGAACTCGTTATGGGTGTTATGAGTTTCTTGTGATGTAGTTTGGTTTGACGAATGCACCTGGAGCTTTCATGGATTTGATAAATAAAGTATTTCAGAAATATCTTGACAAGTTTTTTATTGTTTTCATTGATGATATACTTGTGTATTCAAAAAGCAATGAGCAACATGAGCAACACTTGAGAATTGTACTTCAGATTTTGAGAGAAAAGCAGTTGTATGCAAAGCTTAGTGTGAGCACGGGATTTTGTACCAGCTCGCGCGTTCAATGATGACGGCATTTCGGGAAATTTATCCTCGAATCACACAATTTTCGACCATCCGACGATCTTCATATGGGAATCCTCCTCGGACGTTTTAAATTATTTA
>CATIWQ010840174.1:0-11971 GCA_949673415.1 Euphorbia schlechtendalii | reverse complement strand
TGCTTTCCTCTCTAGAGTTCCACACTATCCAACACTTGATGCCCGAAATTTGTGAAGAATTGGAGCCCTTTTTATAGAGTTTGAAATGTTGCGTCTATCCAAACGAAGAGTCACATCCATTGGTGAAAGATTGCATCTCTTCAATGTTAGTGGTTGAGATGCTTTGATTCAATCCATAATGGATAGGCACCTTTTCATGATTGGTTGACTCCTGATAAGTGTCTTTTTGTTGGTAGTTGATGGCGGTTGATGGTGGTTGATCATACTTATCTAGCGGTTGGTAGTTAAGAAAATAATACCAGAAAACCATCCATGTCGTGACCGCGATATGTGATTCGTGACCGTGAACCTTTGATTGGTAAATTTCTATTTTTGAAGTGAACAGGTCGTGACCGTGAGGTATTGTCACAACCGTGAATTGAGTTTTCTTCAGAAATCTCCTTGTAACTTCACCGATCTTTGACAGCTTCGATCCTAAGCCAAATCTTCAAGTTCCACCCTTCATTTTGCACCTTTTTCACTCTTTTTTCATAGAATTCCACTTTAGTTCATTTTACTCTCAAGATTTACCTAGTATCTGCATTTACATAAAAAGAACAACTACATACCACATGAAATCTTTTATATGAAGTATAAAAATGACTAAAACTATAGTGTTTATTATATAAAGTTATGATGATAATAAGTGTAATTATACACTTATCAAACGTCGCACCAAAGGAAGGCACACATCAACTGGTAATGCTCTTTACTTAGATGCTAGGTTTCTTTTAATAAGTTGTATAAACCTATATACATCTAAGGAACTTTTCAACTTAGATTATATCAATCATGGTATGCTAAGGAGATCCTATAGGGTTAATTTTAAGTTTTGAAATTCTACCTTGGAACATGTTCAATTACTATCTTGATTAACCAGTAGTGGTATCAGAACCTTCCTTATTCTATGCATGATTGATTATAATATGTTGAAATGATATTTTCTGTGAATTGATTAAAGTATACTACGCATGACTTAGATTTCAATTCCTATTATAGAAAATGATGTGATAACTAGATTAATATTTTGCTCAAACTTAATATAGGTGATTATTATACATATGAACAATGTTTTATCACATGTTTAAATGCTTTAAATTGAGTGTCGTCCCGTACTTCACTCAATTAAAAGAACGAAATCTTTAAATCATAATTGTCTATGGTACAACGAATCAATTTGACCATGGTTATTTTGGCAAGGATTGGCCTTGGCTTCTTATTCACTTTAAGGGGCCTCTCCTATCTGGAAATCTCCATCGATATTAGGTTCAAGTGTACCCAAGAGACTTTTATGACTTAGTTGATTTCTAGTGTGAGAATTGGATTCTGCAAATGGTTTTACAAACGTGGTTTAAGTTGTTCAATTAAAACTTATAGACATGGGTGCAAGAACTTAAACATGGACCTCTTTTTTTTGCATGCTATATGGAGTCTTGGCATAATGGAATGATTATGATGTCCAATATTGAGCATGTTCCCTTAGAGTTGATAATTCCATATAGCCTGGAATTATTATTATCATAATCATATCTATCATATAAGTCCTAGACTAGGGCAAGACTGGCTGCACTAATAAAATCCCTACAACAATATTAAGGTGGTAGATTATCTTCCCATCATAAGTCGTGATACGAAACTTATTAATGGATGTAAGAACATGTACAACATGCTTTCCATTAACATGTGTTTGGTCATGAGACTAGATGGGGTTAAAGCCTTAACCAAGAAGGGTTAGTTGTTCATATTATTGTAGCCCATGCCGAATTGGAGACACATTTGAGGAGTCATACAATTGGGTACGCATGTCTCGAGAAAGATAACTCAAATGGATTAGCAATTACAAGAGATGCAAATTGACGGGTTCCAACCATGGTTATCTTGTTGTGGCTTGACCTGCAATAATGGGGTTTATGATTAGGGGCTACGGATTCTACCTACTAAGGAAAATTGGTTCGACCAAATTTCTTGAATTTGAATAGAAGAGGGGCTATTTAAATGTCCCGAAAATAGTTGGAATTATGTGTTTAATAGCAGACATTATATTTAATGCATGTACATATAATAATGTCTAAACAAATTCTATCTTATATCTAGGTTGAACAATGAATCCAAACATAAAACTCTACCCAATACTAGATACCAAATTGACAAGGATCAATTTTGACTACTAGTTCAAAGTTCTTATAAAAGAACTTGAGAAAAGCCACATGGTTATGTTCTAGATATCCTGAACTAGTCATCCTAATGCTGATGCATCTATCCAAGAGAAAGAAGCATATCTTAAGCACAAGAGAGATGCTTTCATTGTATCACTTTTGATGCTTGAAATAATGAGCTTGAAGCTTACGAAAAAATCCATGTTGATTCATCTTAGAGGACTTCATGAGGGCATGAGAGTTGGATGGAATGAAATTGTGAGATTCCTTTAAAACTCTAGGAGAAATAATGGGATCTTGGCCACTGAGCGATGCATAGAATACTTTTAGTATTTGAGAAGATTAGCTCAAATAGGAATCGAGACAGATTCTAAACATGACATAGAACTTATAATAGAAACCCTATCTGATAAATATTCACCTTTTGTGAAAGATTATCTTATATCTAGAAAGACCGATAAGACATTTGAGTTTATTAGGAAACTTAGAAGTTTTGAAGAAGTCTAAAGGCTAGATGAACAAGTACCTTGGCAAGTAAAGCTTGCATCAAAGGTAAAGGTTTAAAACCCATCAACAGGAAGGTAAAAAATGTGGTTATTGAAAAGGGGAAACCTAAATGATTATATATCATGTGCGGAAGGCCTAGACACTAGAAACATGATTATAAAGCTCTGATTACCTAACAAGTGAATAAGAAGCCAAGTGAGGCATCTACTTTAGGTATGTTCACGATAAAGAGTTTCTCTACAGTTCCCTATGAGTCTACTTGGGTATTAGATACTGGTTGTGGTACTCATATCTGTAATTCAATGTAGGGATTACGGAATAGTAGGAGGCTTACAAAGAGGGAAATGGACCTTAGAGTTGGCAATGGAGCACGGGTTGTTGCAACAGCTGTAGGGACATATAGCCTTCATTTACCTAGTGGACTTGTTTTAGTTTTAAACAATTACTATTATATTCTTGCTGTCACTAAGAATATTATTTTTATTGCACATTTAGCAACAGCAGGATTTGAAATTTTATTTTCTAATAATAAATGCCAAATTCATCATGATAATATTCTTTATGCTTGTGGAATATCTATGGATGACATATACGTTCTAGATATTAAAATTGAAATTCTAAATATGAACATTGTTAAGAAATCAAGATTAGGTAATGAGAAATCTTCATACTTATGGCCTTGTCATCTAGGCCACATAAATGAGACTCGCTTACCTAAGTTACACAAATGTGGAGACTTAGGCCCAATGGAATGGGTATCCTATGGCATGTGCAAACCTTGTTTAAAAGGGAAGACAACTAAGAAACATTTCAAAGTAAAGGGTCAGCGTTCCACTAGTACTTTGGAAATAATACATTCTGATGTATGTGGTCTAATGAGTGTTAAGACACATGAGGGTTTTGTCTACTTCATAACCTTTATCGACGATTACTCATGATATGGTTATTTTTACCAAATGAGGCACAAGTCTGAAAGTTTTAATAGATTCAGAGAATTCAAAACTAAAGTAGAGAAACAGCTTGGGAAAAGTATCAAGACCCTTCGATCTGCTTGAGTTGGTGAATACTTAAGCTAACTATTTTAGGATTATCAAAAGGATAATGGTATTTTATCCCAGCAGACACCTCCTTATACACCCCAACATAATGGAGTGTCAGAAATAAGGAATCGAACCCTACTCGATATGGTCCGGTCTATGGTGAGCCAAGCAGAACTCAACAGATCTTTTTGGGGTTATGCACTTGCCAACGTAGTTTATATTCTATATAAAGTGCCCTCTAAATCAATTGATCAAACTCCATACGAGCTATGGTATGGTAAGAAACCCGCTCTTTCTCACCTGAGAGTTTGGTGATGTCTTGCTTATATTAAGAGGACAAGTTTAGATAAGTTGGGTGCTGAGTCTGATAGATGTTTGTTTGTAGCTACCCTAAGGAGACTATAGGGTATACCTTTTATGATCCCAAGGAACAAAAGTCCTTGTTTTTAGAAATGCTCAATTCCTCGAGAAGGAGCATATACTTGAGAAAGCTAGTTGGAGCAATCTTGAGTTAGGCACTCAAGAAGATCAAATAGACAATCAACTGATTATACCTACACCTATTACATAAGATAGTGTAAGCATGGAAGAACCTATTATAACACCGGCATTACGTAGGTTAGGCTGGGCTCCAATCGCTCCCGAGTGATAACGGTTTCTCATCACTGATAATAAACATCTCTTCCTTATGGAAAATGATGAGCCTAGGACTTATAAGGAGGTAATGGAATGCTCAGAATTTGATAAATGGATTTCAACCATGAGATCGAGTATGGAGTCCATGAACGAAAATCAAGTCTGGAGCTTATTAATGCTCCAAGTGGGATTAGGCCCATAGGATGCAAGTGGGTTTTCAAGAAGAAAACTGACTAGGACAGTAACATAGTAACCTATAAAGCAAGGCTGGTTGCAAAAGGGTACATTAAAAAGAAGGCATTGACTATGATAAGAACTTTTCATCGGTGGCCATGCTGAAGTCTATCAGGATACTCCTTGGCATCGCCGCTCATTACGATTATGAGATTTGGTAGATGGATGTGAAGACATCATTCCTTAACGAGAATCTGGATAGGGATGTGTATATGGGCACAATGTGAGGGTTTTACATCCAAAGATGGCTCTAAGGTATGCAAGTTGTAGAAGTCCATTTACGGACTTAAGCAAGCATAGAGGAGTTGGAATATTAGTCTTGACGAGACAATCCGAGAAATCAGTTTTGTGTTAAACGCTAATGAGCCTTGTGTATATAAGAAGGCTAGTGGGAGTGTGATTCTTTTCCTTTTATTATATGTTGATGATATATTATTGATAGGAAATGATATTCCTTTTCTTCAAATAGTTAAGCCATGGTTATCAAAGAAGTTCTCCATGAAAGACCTTGGAGAAGAAGCTTTTATACTTGTTATAAAAATTTACCGAGATAGATCCAAAAAGGTTGCTAGGTCTTTCACAAAGTATATACATAGATAAGGTTTTTGCTAGATTTAACCTTGAACAGACAAGAAAGGGTTATCTCCCAATGTCTCATGGGATTAACCTTTCTAAATCTGAGTGTCTGAGAACATAAGAGGAGAGACTACGCATGAATGGAATACCTTATGCCTTAGCGGTAGGGTCCATCAAGTATGCTATGGTATACACTCGGCTTGACGTCTCACATGCATTGAGAGTCACGAGTAGATTTCAATCTGACCTAGGTGAGAAGCACTGGATGGTTGTTAAAACTATCCTCAAGTACTTATGTAGGACTAAGGATATGTTTTTAGTATATGAAGAAGGTGATCTCACTTTGAAGGGATACACCGACATGAGTTTTCAGTTTGATAGGGATGATTATAAATCCTAGTTAGGTTATGTGTTTATGTTAAACCGGAGGGGCAGTTGTTTGGAAGAGTTTCAAACAAGATACGACTACTGATTCAACCATGAAATATGAGTACATAGCTGCTTCAAAAGCGACTAACCAAGCTATCTAGCTTAAGGGATTTGTTGGTGGTCTCGGTGTGGTGTCCAGCATTGTAAATCCAATAGCGATCTATTATGATAACAATGTGGGTATTGCTCAAGCAAAGGAACCATGATCTTGTTAGAAAAATGGACATGTACTTAGAAAATACCATCTCATTCAGGAGATAGTAGCTAAGAAAGATATACACTTAGAGTACATCCCAACGAATCAAAATCTAGCGGATGGGATAACTAAGCCATTGACTTAAGTTAAACATGAGCAACATGTTAACGAGTATGGCATGAGGCACATGGGCAAATGGCTCTAGTGCAAGTGGGAGATTGTTAGACATGATGTATACCCATGAGGCAATTAGGGTGATATATCTTCATTAATTATAATGTACAAACTCTTTTGATTTATTAATAATAATAATAATAATAATAATAATAATAATAATAATTAAGGCATCTTTGTTGCTTATCTATCTTTTCTATTTATTTATGTATCTCGCTGGTATCATATATGTATAATATTAAATATGTATATGTGCATTGATGAGGCAAAGTCCATGACTACTTCATAGCATAAAAGTGCAAGGACATAGTGGGAGCTATGTGGTATGAGAACTGCACATATGTGTTACTATGAATAGTCTAAATATCCCTAGTCATAGTTTCATTGTGCATGACATCAATGGAACGGACAGACTAACATGTGTACACTTACTCCTTGGATTAGATCCAAGCAGTCTCACGAGCTGAAGGTGGTACCTTGAGTTAACACATGAATGTATTCAGGTAATACATTAGAGATAGCTATAAGACAGACACTTAGAAATGACTATATCCATGTGTTGGTGTCATGTCTTATTACAGTAGCAATACAAGCATCCTCAAACCTGAGATACCTATTACCTTGTTTTGAATTATTAATAATAATCAAAGGCATTTTGTTACCTATTAGTGCTTCTTTTTAATTGTATCTCACTGGTATCATATATATTTGGATATGTATATGAGCATTGATTAAAAAAAGTCCATGGCTAATTCATCATGTAAAAGTGCAAACAAATAGTGGGAGCTATGTGGATTGAGAACTACACATACGTGTTACTATAAATAGTCTAAATATCCCTAGTCATAGTTCCATTGAGACTAGACATCAATGGAGTGGATAGACTAGCATGTGTAGGCTTACTCCTTGGATTAGTTCCAAGCGGCCGATCACACGAGCTAAAGGTTGTACCTTGAGTTAACACATGAATGTATTCGGGTAATACATTGGAGAGCACCATAAGATAGACACTAAAAAATAACTATATCCATGTGTTGGTGTCATGTCTTATTACAGTAGCAATATGTGTATCCTCAAACCTGAGATACCAGTTACCTTATGTAGGAGTCACTATACTTTAGGTCATACTTATTCATACCCTGGCGATCAAGATGATATGGTTGATTACGGGTATAGTGATGATCACATGTTGGTAAGCTGAGTAGTCAAGATGGGATCCATCACTCCTTATATAGTGCTATAATGGGAGATATACCTTAGGGCCCTTGTTGAAGTGACACACTCATAACCTCTGTCGAATCCGTTAGAAGAATTATTAATTGGTTGAATTGAATTAATAATTAAAAGGAATAAAGAGGAAATAGGGAAAATTACATAGATTTGAGCAAGGGAATTTTCCCATTGTGAGTGGGCCCCAAAACAAACACGGGTTATTCAAAGCGGGGCATGCAAGGTTGCCCCGTGGGCTGCTAGCGCTTGGGGCAAGCCCGCACTCAAGCACTACCCATGATAAAGCTTGTGCGGGTTGTAAGCTTGGGCTTGCGGAAAAGCAAGGGAAGCTCGCTAGGCTTACCTAGTGTGAGCGGGCGACACGGAGTGGTGGGCAGAGAGTGCGTGGTTTCATAGGTGCGGTCCACCGGGGTGTTTGAAAAAGAGAAAAGCAACAGGTCGGGGACTCGGGAAAAAGGTTGAAAGAGAAAAAGGTGAAAATTGTTTAAGATCGAACCCGAATCCGCCGTCTCTTAGTGTGGAGTCACCACCTGGGTTAGCTCTTTCTAGGAATTAGAGTCCTGTGAGGCTTAACGTCCAGGGGATGGCCCACCAAGACACAAAGATTCGGGTCCGGGATAAGTTGCTTATTTCTCATTGGATCACATTAAATTACATCTACAAAAAATGGTTTTATTTTAATTGTACATATTCGCACTTAGTTCATTTTTTGAGTTAAATGCATGATTCACGTATTGCAAAATAATAAATCATTGATAAAGTGGAAAAATAGACCATCCACAAAATAGTAAGTAAATGCGGGAAGTAAAAATTACAAGGTTTTCAAAATCGGGGGATGCAACCTCCCGCTACCTTATTAATTACATTTCCCAAAAAAAATGAAATTGTGATACCCGAAGGAAAAAATAAAATCCTAACATACATCTAGCCTGCATCCACAAGGGTTAGCACATGGGATATAACATACGTTCGATTTTGAATTTTGTGAGGCCCGTGTGGCCTAAAAAAAATCAATCGCGATAAAGTGTTTGTTATTTAAATAAAACCATTTGTTTTATTAGCACATTGGTTGATCAATTTTAATTGATGAAAATGATCACATGACAAATTGTGAGGTCTGTTATCCGGGAATATATTTTATTCTTTTCGTGGGGGTATTCTAATACAAAAATAAAAAAAAAGAAATAAAAGAAGAAGAAAAGAATTACAATATTTACAATAAAATAAAATAATTCCTAGGTTCACATGTAGAAAGAAATTAAAAAGAAGAAGAGCAGCACAACATAAGCAACTCTAGGAACTCAGAGGCTTTACCCTTTTGGCGTGAATCCGGTTCGGCGAGTCCGTTTGATCCCCAGAAGCGTTCCTCGTTCTTTTTTGTAGTTATTGTGATTTAATGTGAAAACAATTGTTTGGTTGGAAAATAATGTGTTTATTTATCCAAAAGATAATTAGACTCGGGTTCTAAATTTATTTTAGACCTGAGAATATCTGAGGAAATTTTAAGAAATAGATGAAGAGAAGTTTGATTTTAAAATGAAGAAATTTGGGATCTAAAAGTGTTTTGGATCGAAAAAAAATGTTAGAAGAAAAGAAATTATTTTTTTGTATTTTTTTTATCTGAAGGGAATAATTTTTCTCTGAATTTTTTCGGCCCCGTGTACTGAAAAAGACTCGAATATTTATAGAAAAAAGTCCTGAAAAAACCAAAAAAGGAAAGTTTTTTCCGGCGAGGGGTCTCGACATAGAAAAGCCTGGCGAGGCCTCGCCGGCTCTTGGCGATGGAAGCCTTGCCAGCTCTTGGCGAGGCCTCACCAAGAGCCTTGGCGAGGGAAGCCTCGCCAAGAGCCTTGGCGAGGCATGCCTTGCTAGCTCTTGGCGAGGCCTCACCAAGAGGATAGGCGAGGCAAGCCTCACCAGCTCTTGGCGAGGCCTCGCCAAGAGCCATGGTAAGGCAGCCTCGCCAATCTTTGCGAGGCTCTGGCCCGAGATGTAATCTCCCCGGGTTTCCGTTTTCGAACAGTTCTTGTATTTTCATATTTTTTAATTAATATATTTTTTATATGTATTTATTTTTTACATATACAAGTCTATATTTCCAAATAACCCAATTAAATTATTTTGGACCCTTAAAAAATTATTTTTGTCCTTAAAAATATTTTAAGTCCTTAAATTTTCACTTTGAGGCTTTTAAATATTTTCTGCGATCCTAAATATTTATTTAAGGTCCCAAACATTATTTTTAAAGAGGAGAACTCCCATTTGAAGATCATTGGATGATCAAAAATTCTGTAATTCGAGGATAAATATCCCGAAAAGCCGTCATCATTGAATGCGCGAGCTGGTACGAAATCTCGTGCTCACACCTGGCAACTCGCGCAAGTTAGCCCGCGAGTCTCCTTGACCCACGTAACTAACCCGTTAAGGATGGGCGGAGTCTAATACTCCCCCTTTTCCCTATAAATAGGCCTCCAGCTCCTCTCTTTATTAACATACACAAAAACATCTAAAAATAGCTTTCAGCTCAGATTTTCTGTCTAGATTCGTCTCCCTCTTCTTCTTTTATTATGCTAGATCCTTCTCGAGTTTCTCCAAGTAATCGAAGAATTCTTTGAAGGCTCTTTCTTAAGTGAGCCTTCTAGATTATTTTTGGGATGGTTAGCAGTTGTTGTCTACTAACGAGTTCTTCCTCAATGAGGTTTTTTTCAGTGAAGATCCATGTGAATCCATCGTAGAGGCTCTCCTAGTTTGGAAGCTCATGCTAACGAAGTGCTGCCGAATTACTCAAAGGGAACACCGCTACCAAAAGAGAGAAAGCATGCACTAACTGGTAAGGCTTCAACCTTTAGATGCTAGGTTTCTTTTATAAGTTTTATAAACATAAAAGCATCTTGTTCGCCACTTTTCTACTGATAAGTTTAATAGTTGCTTGCAAGATTCGGCTATAAATCAACGGTGCCAAAAACTTGTTCACATAAAATATAGGTGTTGTCAATACCCCTTATTAAAATAGAAAAATTATGATAACTGCAAGTATACAGTTACGATGTAGTTTTAAAAGATATCGATCCCACAAGGAAGGACTAGCTCTAAAGATTAAAAAGGAAGATAAATAGAGAAAATAAAATAAATTTGACATTTTGGGTAGGAGGGTTAGAATGAAGAATGAGTAAATATAGGTATGAAAGATTAGAGAATCTAAATATATAGATTTTCCCTAAAAAATAAGGATAACAGAGAAAAGAATGCAAGTTCAACAAAGATGTTATGATTCACTAAACTAATCTAACAGACTTAGTTCTAAATATTCAGATGTTCAATTATTCGCCGCAGAGCAACACTTGAAATAACTTTTCTAAACCTAGCGCAAACGAATTAAGACGATTATATAAACCTGGACAACATCAATACTATGCTTAGTACGGGTCGCTCTCACATAGCCACATTTAGCAAGTTACCATTCCAAAAATGTTAGCTCACTAAACAGCGTTATATTACAGATCCAGTGATTATGCACAATATTGTTAACCCCGAAACAACTCTTAAAATTAACTCCAACGCATATAACTTGATTAATATAAAAGACTTAGCACAAAATATGCATTATGACACATAGACATATTATAAACTTTGAAATAGAAAATATAAGCAGAAAACAAAGCAAAGTTGTAAGGTAGGCAAGTGAAAGCTAAAGTTGATCAAGCCATATCCACTCTTTAATGGGAGTCATCAATTCCCGCAATTCCAACGTCTGCTTTGAATTCGGTCTCGGCCCGTACAGAACCTTCGCTAGGATGCTATTCTTTGCGAATATCAAATAATTGAATATTGAAGAATGAAAACTTTTATTGATAAGTGACTTGCAAGTACACTTATACAACAATCGCTCGAGAATATAGAGAAATCTAGTGATCGAAACAAGGATTCGAATCACTTAAACATTTTCACACTAACACATATGAACGTAGCGAATTCTCTATCTATACACACACTATATCTAACCTTGGTCTTCTTGCCACATCCACTGCACTACGATACACCCCCATGATATTGTGAGGTTTTAAAGCCCTATTTATAGAGTTTGAAGGGTTGCATCTATCCATACGAAGAGTCATGTCCATTGGTGAATGATTGCATCACTTCATTATGATTGGTTGAGAAGCTTCAATCTAATCCATAATGGATAGGAACCTTTTCATGATTGGTTGACTTTTGATAAGATTCTTTTCATTGGTAGTTGATGCAGTTGATCATGCTTATCTGGCGGTTGGTAGTTAAGAAGATAATACCAGAAAACCGTTCATGTCACGACCGTGATATGTGATTCACGACCGTGAACCTTTGATTGGTAGATTTCTATTTCTGAAGTGAATAGGTCATGACCGCGAGGTATTGTCATGACCGTGAATTGAGTTTTCTTAAAAAATCTCCTTGTAACTTCACCGATCTTCGACAGCTTCGATCCTAAGCCAAATCTTCAAGTTCCACGCATCATTTTGCACCTTTTTCACTCTTTTTTCATAGAATTCCACTTTAGTTCATTTTACTGCCAAGATTTACCTAGTATCTGCATTTGCATAAAAAACAACTACACACCATGTGAAATCTTTTATATGATGTATAAAAATGACTAAAACTATAGTGTTTATATTATAAAATTATAATGATAATAAGTGTAATTATACACTTATTAGTAATATCTAATGGTATTCATACTATGAGTTTTATATGCAAATCTCGAATAAGTCCTATAA
>CATIWQ010840163.1:0-11518 GCA_949673415.1 Euphorbia schlechtendalii | reverse complement strand
ATATATAAACACACATTTTACAAACCCGTTTCTGACAATTAGATGATCAAAGGAAAAATGGTATAAAAATAAATGAAAATGATAATCGGTAATAATTTATATAATAAAAAAATAATTTTTTCAAAATGTTATATATTGAACACATGATCTTTGATATTTTTAGTAAGTGTGCATTACCAATTAGTCTACCATTAAATAATATTTATTTTTTATCTTTTTAACATGAATAAATTTAAAACAAACAGCAGAAATGGTAAATAATTTATTAGTCCCTATCATTTTACATGATACACTAATGAGTCCCAAAATTATTTATTTATAAATTGTTATAAGAGCATATCCATTGTGAATTCTTGAATTATATGGCATGTAGAATATTCATTCACATCGATGAGCTAGTAAAAAATTGACAATAAATTTAAAAATGAACCACAATATATTGTCTATTTTAGTGTAAATTATATTTTTCAAAATACAATAATAACAAAAAAATATATTATTTACTAAATAACTATGAGTGAAAAATTAAAATATTATATAACAAATGATTCAACATTTATTGTAAATATTTATTTGTAGAAGATCAAATAGAATATGTTCACCATTAAATGTGCCACATCATATTGTAAATAGAATATAAAAGATTTATTGGAGACTTATTTTCAAGAAGAATGATATAATATTTCTCTAAAGCCATTATTCTTCTATTTCTTGAATAGTTTATTTTTCATCATAAAATTCAACAAAACTATCATAACATATATGGTTTTTCAACTATAAAAATGGAAAATATTGAAAAATTTTATAAATCGGGAAAGAAAATCAGAGAGAAAAATCTGAAATGTATCAAGTTAAGTTACAAAAAAAGAAGCAATGTTGTTTATGTAGTACGAAGTCAACACAATTAATTGACAGAAACTTAGCTAACAAAACTTAGAGACGGTTACAACTTAACAACAAAGGATGACAACTCATTAAGTATAGCTATAGTATATTTCTCATTAGCGTGTAAGTTATTGATTTTCTTCTACTAGAGAGTTTGTTAGCTAAGTTGTCATCCTCCAGTCGCTGATTTTCTTCTGATCTTACAGATTGCCCAATCTGAATCACAGTAAGCTTTTTAAGAGAAATATATGAGTTTATTGGGAAACAAAAGCCATGTCCCTCAGTTCCCTTCAAATATCTCAAAACATGTGTTGTTGCCTGCATGTGATGAGTTTGTGGAGCTTGCATATATTGACTTAACTTTTATCAGGTCTAGTAAAGCCAAGATATAATAGCTTTCCAAGGATCTTCAATATCTTTTTGTAAAACAAGATCTGATGAAAATGGGTTGAATGCTATATTAGCATTAGTTAGACCAATATCAGTAAGCATATCAATGATGTATTTCATCTGAGCTAAGAAAATCCATGTTGTGGTTTGAATAATCTCTACACTAAGGAAGAATTGAGCTTGTCTAAGATCTTTGATAGTGTAGAGAGGATTAAAATATCTCTTGAAACCAATAATCTCCTCCATCACAACACCACATTCAAGTATGTCATCAACATATAGATAACAATGGCAAGAAAAAAAGGTTGATTTATGTTTCCTTTCATGAAAAGGCAATTATCATGAACTGATCTTTTAAAATCATAAGATAACAAAGCACTTGACAATTCTTTATGCCATTGGCTTGTTTTAAGCCATATAATTACTTGTATAACTTGCAAACCATATTATTTGGAGCTCTATCATATCGTTCTAGAGGAACAAGGTAGATTAATTCATCAAGAAACCTATGGAGACATGCATTGTTGATGTCTAGTTGATGAACATGTCATCTCTTCATTGCTGCCAATGGTAAGAGTAATCTCATTAAAACTACCCTTGCAACAGGGCTAATCCTTTCGTAATGATTGATACCAAGGGTTTGGTTGTATACTTTAGCAACCATTCTAGCTTTAAACTTGTCAACTTTACCATATGATGTGTATTTTGTTTGAAATACCCTTTTTAACTGGATAACTCTCTTTCCTTTGGGTAGTGGTATAAGTTGCCAGGTTTGATTTTCTTCCAGAGCTGATAACTCCTTGTTCATGGCTCTCCATCTCTGATCTTTTCTAGCTTCAAGATATTTAGTTGGCTCCTTCTCTTGTGTAACAGAAAATGAAAATTGAAAATGTGTTTCAAAAACTACAAAGTTAGTTATTTCATATGCAATAATGAGATTAGCTGCTTTATGTGTAACATAGTCATTCTACCACATGGGATGTTTTCTTACCCTTTTAGATCTTCTTAAAATAGGGGTAGTGGAAGGCACAATTGGTTTCTCATGTTTCTGCTTTTCTGATAAAACATCAGAAACATCATTTCCTTGTTGTAGAATAGGAAAAATGCCTTCATGGAAATCACATCTCTCGAAATAACAAATTTCTTAAGAGTGATATCTCATATTTTATAATCCTTCTGTCTTGAGGATGAACCCATATAGACACCATTATTTGCCTGAGGTATCAACTTGTCCTTATGAGGGCCGTTGTTTGAGTAAAAAACTCTACAACAAAAAACATGAAAAAATATTGTAATCATGCTCATTTTTGTAGAGTTTGGCATATGGTGTCTTCCATTTGAAGACCTTTGAAGGTATCACATTTAAAATATTCACAACAGCTATCATTGCTTCACCCCAAAAAACTGGAGAAAAGCCAGCTTGAAACAATAGAGCCATCGTAATTTCTGAAAAGTTTCGCACCTTCTCTCCACCGCTCCATTTTGTTGTGGAGTACAAGTGTAGCTTTTTCAATGTATGAACTCTGTTTGTGTTTGTAACATACCATTTCATAACATCATAATTGCATTTAAATATATATGTTATATGTCGTGAAATTTATTATATGATATAATTATATATATCCTATATTGTTTAAACATTTGTTTAAGTTATATAAAATGCGAAATTGAATATTTAAATAGATAGCTTCGGGATTTTATTTAAAGAAAAATAATTATAGTTAGTTAAAATATTTTAGTATCATTTGGGATTGTTATTTATTAGAATTAGTATGGGATAAGTATGAGTATAGTATAGTATAATTATAAGTATTGGTATTTATACTTAATTATATAATGGATGGCAAAATGATAATTATACTAAGATTAGAAGGAGATAAGAAGAGATAAGGAGAGATTATGTTCTGAAAAACTTAAAAAAAATGCAGAACTTAGTTAGAAGAGAAAAGATGAAGAAGAGAAAGCATGAATCATGTATGTTTTCCGTTTTGTAAGGTGATTTTCGCAGGGTTAGAGATAGAATTCTGAGTTAAGATACAATGAAGAGTTGTAGTTCTGTATGTTAGGGTTCTTGGTGTAAAATTTGGGGATTTTTCAATAAGTGGATTTTGTTCAATAATTGATTTTATTCAGACTGTCCAGAGTAGAATAGTCATAGAAGCAGATTGGGATTCAAACTGATGGTACGGTTTTATACTAATTTTAAAATTTTGAAAGTTTGATATGTTGTACCCTCACCTGTCTAATTTATTTAACAAAAAGAATGAGTTCAATCTAAGCATTGTACAAAAAGTTGTGGTCTTTTTACTAAGAGTTGCTCAGGTGAAAGGGGACAGATGCAGGGTGTGAAAGATTGATTCACAGAAACTAGCATATTAATTGGATGATTCTTAGATTTTAGTATGTTATACCTATGTCTCTTAGAAAGAGGATGGTTTTTGTTTCAGGTCGTTTGGTTTAGTATTTTGAAAGTTATGAGTTTTTAAGTAGGGAAGGTCTTGATAGGATCAGTTCTGATTTCTGCAAGAAAAAAACTGATTTAGTATATGAAAGTAAAAATCACTATAAATCTTACATATGTTGAAAGATTCTGAAATTTTTATATGTTATATAATTATGAGTTAGGAGTTGAATGTAACTGAAATTAGAGTATTTGGATTAGTGTTTCGAGAGATTTGGATTTTAGAAGTTAGTAAGGTCATGAGAGTACAAAGTTCTAATTATAGGGTAATTATTAAGAAAAAAGAAACTATTCATATTATAAGAATATGATATAAGTTTGAATTTGATTATAGGAGCTCAGAATATTGAAAGTGCATCGGAGGAAGGTTCAAGTCACTTCTGAGGGAATTAGCTTGGTTAATTTGTGAGTATAAATATGAAATGAACTTGACATTGAATTTACAAGTGAAATGTGTTGATAGTGTTAATGTGTGATTTTGAAATTGATATGAATTGATGATATGTGGTATTTGAATATGTGTGATATGATAATTGAGCTATTGTGAATTGTGAATTGTGTATGTGTGTATAAGCATTGGTGAACTATTTTGATGGGATGGATTGAGTTATATACTTGATGAAATTGATATATGAAATATATCTATGACATTTGTGAATCAAATATGATTCTATATGATATATGTACTTGCACAGTGACCGAATGAAATGAAAAAGGAAATGTTGTGACATACCTTCCAAAATATTGCAATAAATGTTCTGTTTTACATGAACCGAAAGGTCATGTTCTGTTTTATATGAACCGAAAGGTCATGTTTTATATCACATGAACCAAAGGTCATGTTCTGTTATATGGACTAAAAGATCACCGAATTGTTTGTAATGCTGGACAGCAAATCAATTATTATCTATTATATGTTACATGTATCTCAGGGTAATAGTTTTGGCTGGTGATGTCACAACAAATAATAAATGACTCATGCATTAATAAACAAGTCTGAATATCCATTGAATGTGTAATTATGTAACTGTATGAATTTGTGAAATTGTCAGTTCATTGAGTGTTTATATTCACTAAGCTTGCGACTCATTAAAATCGCTATATATTTTTCAGTGTTTTGAAGCCGTAGATAAATTTTGTACTAGAAGCTCACTCTTTGTAGACATCATGGATGAAAGGTCGGCTGGCTGTGTTCCATTTCAAACTCTCTCTCCTCGCCAGTATAAGCATATAGAATTGATAAATGTCGGGATGTGAGATTTAATATATATGTTTTGGATTTCGTTAAAATTAAGTAGTAATGGAACAGTATAATGATATATTTTGTTGTTATATAGATGAATGATCACAAGTATTAGTATGATATAATTATATGTATGATGACTTTTGTTAATATAATTTTTTTAAAAAAAAATTATTACTATGATTAGTATTTTGTTCTTACAATATAAGGTAAGGGGTATTTCAGTTGGAATCAGAGCGGGGATATGATCATAGGGTTATCATATGCATACATATAAAAAGATAACAAATGTTAATATTTAATATTTTATCATCTCTATATAGGGCTGATGAAAATGTTAACTTGAGGAGAGAGGAACCAGCCAGAACGCAACCTATAGGATCACCTGTGCATTAGCGTGCATCGAATGTACGTCATGAGATTTCTATGGTACCAGAACCTCCACCACATGCTCAAAGGGAACGTAGGTTTGATAAATTGAAGAAAAATGGTGTAGAAGAGTTTAGTGGAATTACAGATCCAACTATAGCAGAAAGATGGTTAAAAAGGTTGGAACGAATTTTTAACATGATGCATTGTACTCCAGAAGAGAAATTCGATTATGCAGTGTTCTTACTTTAAAACGATGTTTATGACTGGTGGGAGACAGTTCCGAGAAGTAAAATTCAGCCTCCTGTTTTGACCTGGGATGATTTTGTTTGAGAATTCAGTGAAAACTACATACCAGATGTGTATATTGATGACAAAAGAAGGCAATTTTTGAATTTGAAATAGGACAGGATGTCATTGGCTGAGTACGAGGTGAAACTTAATCAGTTATCTAGTTATTCACCATCTTTAGTTACTACTGAGAAAGATAAATGTAAGAAGATTGAGGAGGGGCTTAGAAATGAAATTCGAAATAAAATAGCTCAATCAGAAATTGATAGTTATTTGAAACTGAAAAAATGCTGCAATAAGAGTCAAAAGACTAGAAAAAGAAAATGCTGACTACAAAGCTAGGAGAAGTCAGAGTAATTTCGGAGATGATCAAAGTAAAAAGTCTGCCAAACGTTGAACATATTCTTCTCCATCATAGTTTTCAATCAAAGGAGGATATTTTGAGAATAGAGGAGGTAGACCGAATACTCAATCTTATTCGAGACAAAGTCAGGGACAAAGTTCTAGACCAAAATCTCAATGTACATAGTGTGGGAAATACCATGAAGGAGAATGTAGGAGATTGACTAGAGTGTGTTTCTTATGTGGTTCTTTTGAACATTTGATACGTGACTGTCCTAAGCGAGGAGTATCTAAAAGAACTCATCCAGAGAATACAATTCAGAATACCAGAGTCAGTGGAGCTGGTGGGGTAGCAGGAAGAGGTAGGGGTAGAGGAGGCATAGCAAGTAATGTTGGAAGATTTGAGGCTCAAAGTTCTAGGCCTCCAACACAGGCTCGGGTGTTTGCTATGACTTGTCAGGAAGCAATTGATGCACCATAAGTTGTTACTGGTATGATTTCTATTTGCGACATAGATGTTTTTGCATTAATTGATCCTGGATCTACTCATTCATTCATATCATCAAGCTTGACATCACGATTGCATATAAGTTGTAAACCTTTAGGATTTGATCTTAATGTGGGAACTCCACTGGGTGATTTGGTTGTTGTGAATCAGGTGTATCGAAATTATTCAATTCAAATTGATAAAGTAGTGTTAAGAGCAGATGTGATTGGAATGAATATTAGAGAATTTGATGTGATTTTGGGTATGGATTGGTTGACGAAACATCATGCGATTGTTAATTATTTTACCAAAGAAGTTATTTTAGAATCACTAGGTCAATTAAAAGTAGTTTTTCGAGGTGAATGACAGATAGTGCCTGCTTGTTTAATGTCCTCAATTAGTGCTCTTCGTTTAATAAAAAATGGATGTGAGGCCTATTTAGCTCATGTTGTTGATACTAAGGCATCAGTTGTGTCACTTGAGGATATTCCTGTGGTTAGAGAATTTCCAGATGTATTTTCTACAGATTTACTAGGATTACCACCTGATAGGGAAACAGAATATATGATTGATTTAATTTCAGGGACTGCGCCTATTTCTATTTCACCATATAGAATGGCTCCGGTGGAATTGAAAGAGTTAAAAACACAATTGTAGGAAATACTTGATAAGGGATTTATGAGACCTAGTGTATCTCCTTGGGATGCTCAGGTATTATTTGTTAAGAAGAAGGATGGTACGATGCGACTTTGCATTGATTATAAACAGTTGAATAGAGTTACAGTGAAAAACAAATATCCTTTACCTCGTATTGATGATTTATTTGATCAACTACAAGGAGCACAAATATTTTCAAAGATTGATTTAAGGTTAGGATATCATCAACTTAGAATTTCAGAGCATGATATTCCAAAAACTGATTTCAGAACTCGATATGGGCATTTTGAGTTTCTTGTGATGCAGTTTGGTTTGACAAATGTACCTACAACTTTCATGGCTTTGATGAATAAAGTATTTCAGAAATATCTTATTATTTTCATTGATGATATACTTGTGTATTCGAAAAGCAATAAGATCATGAGCAACACTTGAGAATTGTGCTTCAGATTTTGAGAGAAAAGTAGTTGTATGCAAAGTTTAGCAATATGAATTTTGGCTAGATCATGTATTATTTTTGGGTCATGTTGTTTCTGGTCAAGGCATAGAGGTAGATCCTAAGAAGATTGAAGCAGTGGTTCAATGGGAAGCACAGAAAAATGTAGCAGAAATAAGAAGTTTTCTAGGTTTAGCCAGATACTACAGATGATTTGTTGACGGGTTTTCTCTTATTGCTACTCCAATGACAAAGTTAATATGAAAGAATGTACCATTCCAGTGGAAAAATGACTGTAAAAAAAGTTTTAATGAATTGAAGCGACGATTTACTTAAGCTCCAATTTTGACAATTCCAATTAGTACAGGAGGATTTGTTGTTTACGGTGATGCTTCTCACCATGGTTTGGTTTGTGTTTTAATGCAACATGGTAAGGTAATTGCATATGCATCAAGATAATTAAAATCGTATGAATTATCTTATCCTGTTCATCTTTTAGAACTTGCTGCTATTGTGTTTGCTTTGAAGATTTGGATGCATTATTTATATGGAGAAACATTTCAGATTTTTACTAATCATAAGAGTTTGAAATATTTGTTGAGTCAAAAAGAATTGAATATGAGGTAAAGAAAATGGCTAGAGTTATTAAAGGATTATGATTTCATGATTAAATATCATCGGAGAAAAGCAAATGTAGTCGCATATGCTTTGAGCAGAAAGTCTACTAGTGTAATGGCTAATGTTCAGGTTTCTAAACTTCCATATTTGGTACAATTAGGGGCTATGAATGTTGACTTAAAGCTAGGTGAAAATGGAGCTTTTCTAGATAATTTCAAGGTGAGATCGATGTTACATGATCGAATCAAAGAAGCTCAATTCCGAGATCCACAATTAAAAGAAGCTATGGAAAAGGTTAAGCAAGCGAAAAGCACAGACTTTACATTAGAATGTGGTACTTTGATGTTGGGGGTAAAGATTTTGTGTTCCAGATGTTGATAATTTACAGAAGGAGATCTTAGAAGAAGCCCATGCTGCTCCATATGCTATGCATCCGGGAAGGACAAAGATGTATCATACTTTGCGACCTCATTTTTGGTGGTCCAGAATGAAGAAAGACATTACCGAGTACATTTCAAAGTGTTTAACATGTCAACAAGTAAAGATTGAACATCAAGCTCCAGGTGGGAAATTACAACCATTGCCTATACCAGTTTGGAAACGGGAAATGTTTACTATGGATTTTGTGTATGGATTTCAGAAAACTCCATGAAAGAATGATGTTATCTGGTTTATCATTGATAGATTGACAAAGTCAGCTCACTTTTTACCTATTCAGTGGGGTTGTTCATTGGAGAACTTGGCAAAGAGATACATGAATGAAATTGTTAGATTACATGGTGTACCAGTATCCATTGTATCAAATAGAGACCCTAGATTTACATCTCGATTTTGGAAAAGTCTTCAACAAGCATTGGGTACAAAATTGAATTTCAGCACTGCTTTTCATCCTTAAACAGAGAGAACGATTCAGACTTTGGAAGAAATGCTTCGAGCTTGTGCTATGGAATTCAAAGGTGTGTGGGATGAATATGTTGCTTTGATGGAATTTTCTTACAATAATCATGATCACAGTAGTATTGGTATGGCACCTTATGAGGCGTTGTATGGAAGGAAATGTAGAAGTCTTATATATTGGGATGAAGAAGGAACACGTATATTGGAAGGTACAGAAATAGTGCAAGATACAGTTGAAAAAGTGAAAATAGTAAGAAGCAGACTTTAAGGCAGTGCAAGATAGACATAAAAGTTATGCTGATTAACATAGATGAGAAATGGAATATCAAGTGAGGGATAAAGTTTTTCTTCGAGTGTCACCTTAGAAAGACATGTTAAGATTAAAAAAGAAGGGAAAGTTAAGTCCATGGTATATTGGGCCATATGAAATTCTTGAAAAGGTTGGTCCACTTACTTACAGATTGGCACTATCATTAGAGTTAGCTCAAATTCACAATGTTTTTCATGTGAGCATGTTGAGGAAGTATAGGTCAGACCCTACACATGTATTGAAGGACCAAGAAATAGAAATTATAGATGATTTGAGTTATATGGAGAAACAGGTGGCAATTATTGGGTATAAGACTAAACAATTATGAAACAAGGAAATACCATTGGTCAAAGTACTTTGGAAAAGTCATTCAGTTGAGGAAGCTACTTGGAAAATAGAGGAACGAATGAGAAAGGATTATCCTTTCCTATTTCATAATCCAGGTAATTAAATTCGAGGTTGAAATTTTTTGAAGCGGGGAGAATTGTGACATCCCATTTCATGATATCATAATTACATTTAGATATATATGTTATATGTCATGAAATTTATTATATGGTATAATTATATATATCATATATTGTTTTAGACATTTGTTTAAGTTATATAAAATGCGAAATTGAATATTTAAATAGATAGCTTCGAGATGTTATTTAGAGGAAAATAATTATAGTTGGTTAAAATATTTTAGTATCATTTGGGATTGTTATTTATTAGAATTAGTATGGAATAAATATGAGTATAGTATAGTATAGTTATAAGTATTGGTATTTGTACTTAATTATATAATGGAGGGATAAAATGGTAATTATACTAAGATTAGAAAGAGATAAGAAGAGATAAGGAGAGATTTTGTTCAGAAAAACTAAAAAAAACGTAGAACTTAGTTAGAAGAGAAAAGAGGAAGAAGAAGAAAAGAGGAAGAAGAGAAAGCAGGAATTAGGTATGTTTTTGGTTTTGTAAGGTGATTTCGTAGGGTTAGAGATAGAAATCTGAGTTAAGATACAAAGAAGAGTTGTAGCTCTATATTTTAGGGTTCTTGGTGAAAAATTTGTGGATTTTTCAATAAGTGGATTTTGTTCAATAATTGATTTAATTCAGACTGTCCAGAGTAGAATAGTTATAGAAGCAGATTGGGATTCAAACTGATGGTACGATTTTTATACTAATTTTAAAATTCTAAAAGTTTGAGATGTTCTACCCTCCCCTATCTAGATTATTTTACAAAAAGAATGAGTTCAATTTAAGATTTGTAAGAAAAGTTGTGGTCGTTTTACTAAGAGTTGCTCAGGTGAAAGGGGACTGATGCAGGGTGTGAAAGATTGATTCACAGAAACTAGTATATTAATTGTATGATTCTGAGATTTTAGTATGTTATACCTATACCTTTTAGAAAGAGGATGGATTTAGTTTCAGGTCGTTTGGTTTAGTATTTTGAAAGCTATGAGTTTAAGATCAATTCTGATTTCTGCAGGATAAAAACTGATTTAGTATATGAAAGTAAAAATTCACTACAAATCGTACATATGTTGAAAGATTCTGAAATTTTTATATGTTATATAATTATGAGTTAGGAGTTGAATGTAACTAAAATTAGAGTATTTGGATCAGTATTTCGGGAGATATGGATTTTAGAAGTTAGTAAGGTTATGAGAGTATAAAGTTCTAATTGTAGGATAATTATTAAGAAAAAAGAAACTATACATGGTATAAGAATATTATATAATGTTGTATTTGTTTATACGAGCTCAGAATATTGAAAGTGCATCGGAGGAAGGTTCAAGTCACTTCCGGGGGAATTAGCTAGGTTAATTAGTGAGTATAAATATGAAATGAACTTAACATTGAATTTACAAGTGAAATGTGTTGATGGTGTTAATGTGTGATTTTAAAATTGATATAAATTGATGATATGTGGCAATTGAATAGACTTGGTATGAATTTATGATATGTGGTATTTGAATATGTGTAATATGATAATTGAGCTATTGTGAATTGTGTATGTGTGTATAAGCATTGGTGAACTATTTTGATGAGATGGATTGAGTTATATACTTGATGAAATTGATATATGAAATATATCTATGACATTTGTGAATCAAATATGATTCTATATGATATATGTACTTGCA
>CATIWQ010840142.1:0-15356 GCA_949673415.1 Euphorbia schlechtendalii | reverse complement strand
ACGATTTTGAAACCTTTTCTACCAAATCGAAAACTTTCACAAATCAAGAAACTTGATCTTTTGACTAAATTCAAAACCGATTAATTACAACAATCAATTTATCAAATTAATTTTGTCAATTAATCAACTTGAGGAAAAATTACAAAAACCTCGAGAACAATTCCTTAAACCCTTTTTCATCAAAATAGAAAAACCTTTTGAATCTTGAAATCTAATATAACTTTCTTTAAATCAAATTAAACAATTCCTTAAGAATCTTTAAAATTGATTTAAGAACAATATTAAAAATTCAAGGAACTCATTCAAAATTTTCCCTTTTAAGATTGAAAACCTTTAAAGAATCAATAAACCCATCAATCTTCTTGAACCAACCTCGCTCGGATACCAATTGTAGGGAATTATCATCGAAAATATAACCGCGTTAGCGGAATTACCGGTTAAGATTTTCTTGAATTCCAATGGGATCTTCTCAAGAACCATTGATAGGGTTTCGAAAGGATTTAAATTTTAATTAAATACTTACTTGATATTCTCTTTAAAAGGAAGATGCCATTAAAGCTCTCAAGTGGAAGCTCTCCAATCTCACGTACACGAACTACTCTCGATCGAGACCGGTGCTAGCCGTAAAGACGAAGAACAAAGGCAATAAACTCCAAGAAAATAAAATTCTAATTACCCCTACATGAGAAAACGTGAATGATGTATATATGTGGTTGCCATATTCACATTTTTATTTCATGTATTGGATTCGAATTAGGTTTCTTTTCTTTATTATTTGTATATTTATCCCTAATTAGTCAATTAGGTTTAGGTTTAATTTAATTATGAATTTGGCCCAATTAATTTTAAATTTAATAATTAAACTCCATAGTTTAATTCCTTAAACAAATTTAATTGTCAAATTTCATATTTTACAAATTAACTCATAAACAAAAATAAAGAATACAATTTAATCAAATAAATTATCATACTACAAATTAGTTTAATTAACTAAATTTAGTCAATTAATAATTTTAGTATACAATACTTTATGATTAAATTAAGGACCCGTTAGTAATATACTGCAGCATACTCAATTCAACATCCGTAATAAGTTGAAATCAAGTCCGAGGACAATTGAGACTTACTCAGCAAATTGTCTATGACATACAACCATGTGACTTTGCTGTGTGAATAGGTCCAGCCCCATGTTTTCAACATGTGCCTATGTTCATGATCTACTTTACCAAGTGACATAGCAACCACATTGCTATAGATCATCCAACATACAAGTCTTTCTTTTCATTCATTCCCATAATTAAAACAGACTTGGGACATTTATGATTATTAATCAATTGATACTCTACTCATATTATAGCACAAGGTATAAATGCAGTAGATTATTACTTTCATAATGTGACACTGCATGAATCAATACTTTTAAAATTAGGGCACATCTACAATTCCAACAGAATGTGAGCTGTGATTGATAGGGTAGTTGTTCGCCTGAGGGGGTAGGGGAGGTTGAGTGTGGCGGCAACGGCTGAATTAGGTTTGGGGAGGGACGCCATTTCACTACTCACTTTTTAATTATTGTCACCCATCAATGATGCTGGCAAAATCTAATTATAATATTTCACCGGTTACCACTCATGATTAAGCTAAAAACAAGCCAAGTTCCTGTTAGAAAACAAGTCAATTCCTCACTTTCCAAATAACACATCAGCTAGTCCTGAATAATCATGAACCTCTTGATTCATACACCCAAAATCTTATTTCCTCCAAAGATTAGCCCACAATCTTTCGTGAATATTACTGAGTAAGAGAATTACTATAAATCAACGAAATCGAGTCATTCCAGTTCCAAACAATTTGGCCAAAAAAGAAACTACTTTCCTTGATAATATTGAATTCGTTCAAGCATTAGGTTCCAAACAAATTGTTAGAGCATGATTAAATGCTTTTCCTCCATATTATAACAATGTATAAAATATTTCAACTTGTTTACTACCTTCTACATTAGTTTATAATTAACCTTTAAAATGGAGCCACATTCTTTCGGCCCTTCCAACTCCAAATTGCAAGAGAGAGAAATTTGACGTATCAATTTCACTAGCCATACATGTTTTGGGTTGTTAGATAGATGGCAATTGAAAACGTTGCAAGTTCGAATGTTACGATAATTCAAGTGTTTTAAAAAATTTAAATTTTTTAGTTAAGGACACAAGTGTCTTTTAGGAATCATCAATTGAAGGTTTTTGAAATCTGATTGTCAATCAGACGCAAATACAGATTCATTTCTAGTGGGCTACCAAATTAATTAGGTGAAGACGGTTTTCTAATTTTTTTTTCTCACACGGTATATTGGAGTTTTGAGGTGGTTTTTGTACATGAGTATCTTAATGAAGATTTTTTACATTCACATATGTAAACTTGAGAACTTAATTATTTGAAATATATCAAACCGCTTGTTACTTAAACCAATTTTGGGAGTTTTCTAGTATTTAACAGAAAGGGGAAAATTATTAGTTTTTCTGTTACAAAATATCTGACAAAGTTGACTGGGAGATGGAAAAAAGGGCAAGGCATTATATTATATATCAAAACAGTAGTATATTGATTGCTTCCAAATATACATTACATTGCATACAAGAAATAGACAGCCGAAAAGCTACCAAAGTATATGTTAGCAAATGTACAAAACTCCTAATCTAAATAATACCCAAATAACAACATTTTTTTGTTCAACTCCATGATTGCTTACAAAACATCCCAACTCCAAAAAAAATATACATATATTTATATATATTTCCCAAAAAAATGTAAAAACGAAAAAATAATTGATATCAAAAGTTAGTAGATAAAAAACTTTTGTTTGGATCCTGTAACGGTATATTTTTCTCTTCTTAGGTTCAGACCACTATAAGTTTTTTGCACCAATTCGCCTCAAGCACCCATGTAGGTTGATAAATCATCTTGGCAATCGGTTACCCTTTTATAAATGATGGGTGCACCATATTGTGGGTATAATAACATTAGCACGGTTGGTGCATGTTGATAGGTAGGGGCTAATTTGAACGAAAAACGTTGTAATATGATGGCTAGAGTCAATTTTGCCTGCAAAATGGCTAAGTTTTTGCCAATACAGGTTCTAGACCCGAGCCCAAATGGTATAAAACCAATAGATTGCTTTTCTGGCTTTGCCACACTTTCAGAAAATCTCCCTGGATTGAAATCAGTTGCATCATTGCCCCATATAGTCTGATCATGATGAACGGCCAGGATTGGTATCAAAAGCTCGGTCCCACCTGGGATTTTGTAGCCTCCTAGATCAACATCAGTTTTTGACCGTCTGATTGTGGCAATTACAGGTGGATATAGCCGTAGAGATTCATTCAATATCATGTTCAACTGCGCAACAGGCCAAACATTAAATTCCAAATTTCGCAAATCACCACGTAATAATAGGCATATATTAACAACACCTTTTAAAATTGATTTCGGATATCATCCTCAACTTTCTAAAAGGTAAGTTACCTTCTTAATGTATTAAAATAATCAGTTACCCCCCTTAACTTAGTAAAAATGCACCAGTTTACCTTCTCAATATCACGTGTCAACTTCTGGTTGGAGATAAAAAAATAAAAAAAAGATATTTTTGAAAAGTCAAAACCAACCAGATTTTGACACGTGACGTTGAGGAGGGGGATAATTAGTGTATTTTTGCCAAGTTAATTGGTGTATTTTTGCCAAGTTTAGGGGAGTGTTGATATATCAGGGAAATATAAAATAAAGATTACGAGGTGAATTGTTTGAAGGACCATTTCAACATAACTTTCCATTAGAAGACTAAAGTATACTTACCGGATATACGGGGTATGAAAACATTAAAATAGTTTTGTTTTTGCGATCTCTTATTTAGATTTTTATAAATAAGCTGAATTTTAACTGATTAAATTGAGATAAATTGAACTTAACTGGAGTTGAGATGAACTAAATTTATTTCAGTATAATTTATAATTACGTGTTCTGAATTTAAATAAAGTAAATTTAACTAAACTAAATTTATTTATAGTGTAAGAAATGATGATCTAAACTATCCAGTATCTAATTGATGCTTAATCTATTCCATCTTTATATAGATTTTTTTTTTTTGAAAACCATCTTTATATAGATAATCTTTTATTTATCTAATTATTGTATATTTGATGCATGACTTTTTAATAGATTATGAAATGTTTATTTAATGACAAAAATAATGTGAAATTCTAATACAACATGTTTTGCCCGAACTTGTGAATAATCTCTAACCCATTAATCTTATTTTTATCTAACAAGAAAAGAAAAAAAGAAAAAATGTTTTAGATAAAGAAAGGAAAAGAGTAATGAAAAGAAAAGGACAAAAGGAGAATTTTGGTCATAAAGTAGGAGAGAGCGAATACCGTCTTAAGCTTGACAAGATCATCTTTAGATGGTATGCCACGTGATCCACACACCTTTACCACCTCGTCACGTGCTAGCATCTGCCACTTTGGGTGCATAGCTAGTAGGACCGTTGTCCACGTCAGCAAATTGGATGTGGTATGTTTGCCGGCAAAGAAAAAGCTTTTGCATTCTTCTATTATGTCATCTACACTTACAACATTTGGGCTTTTCTTGGACGCTTCAATCATTAATCCTAACAGATCCTTTCCACCCTTTTCTTCCTTTATTTTATCATCACCTTCGCCGGAGTTCCCTCGCCGCCGATCAATCAGCTTCATAAGTAACTTCCTCGTCTTCCTTGCCAATTTCCACGACTTCACATTCCTTCTCGTCGGGAAATACCTTAAATACAAAGTACGAAGGTCTGTTACAACAATTCAAATTGTTGAAATTATAATTTTAGTATTTGATCTACTAACTTTCGCTTTATTATTTTGTATGATTTGTAAAAATTTGGTACGGCTATTTAATAAATCATTGACAAGTCAATAGATGATCAACAATACATCTTGATGCTTGAAATGACAGTAATTGATAATTCGATATTTCAGACTATTTGAGAATTTAGATGAACTTTCAATGTTCTAAAACTAATTAGTTCAAACATTAAAAAAAAAAAAAAAAAAGCGAACTTGAACACCCTCATACAAAATAGACAAATGCAACAGGTCAAACATAAACAAAGCAAACATAGCCCCCTACAAATTTGAAGCTTAAAATTGGAACTTGATTTTATGTCAGCATGTGTAATGGTTAAACGCATCATTACCCTTTGTAAAATTAATCCAATATCACTCCTAATTTACAAATGATTAATACTCCTTAATTTGACAAAATTAAATTACTTAGCACTCTCAACACAACGTGTCAAAATCTGATTGGTTTGATTTTAAAATACACAATTTTCTGATTTTTCTCTCTATAATCAGAAGTTGGCATGTGGTATTGAAGAGGTAAATTTGTGCATTTTTGCCAAATTCAATGATTGATTGGAACGTTTGAAAGTTTGATGAGACATTAAACTTTTGTTATCAAATTAAGGGAAATGTTGATGTATTTGATCTCGTTAGAAATGAATTCAATTCCTAATGGATAGACAATCTACGGATATTTTATACAAAATAAAATGAATTCAATCGGGTTCAAATTTCCAAATACCTGGGGAAATTTGAGGAATTAATTAATTAATTAATTAAGTATTTACCTGTAACCAGGAATAGAAGCCATTTGAAAAGCATCCGCAGCAAGCAGCATTTGCTGAGCTTGTAATTGGAAAATAGGCTTTCCATCTTCATAGCTACTTCCAAATACAGTTCTTGTAATTACATCTTCTGTTAGGATTTGAAACCATTCTGACACTTCGATTTCTACCTCGTCTGACTTTGACTTTTCCGACCATTCATCCAACATGTCGTTAACGCTATTTGCCACCACCGGCACCAGCAACTACATATATTTTCCGAATTATAAGAAAAGGAACTGATTGAAATTGTTGAGTAGAATAATAATAATAATAATAAAAGAAACTCTTACTTTGAGATTTTGCATTTGAAATGCAGGAGTAATAAGTTTCTTATGGAGATCCCATTTTTCACCTTTCAGACTAAGGAGTCCGTCGCCTTCAAGTTGTTTGACAAGAGGATGAGCTTCAACTTTTTCATAGAATTCAGACTTTGTTGTAAATATTTCTCGAATGAGGTCCGGGTCTGAGACGGCCAGACGAGCCGTAGGTCCGAACCAAACAAGAAATGTTGCACCTGAGGGAATTGAATTGAATTGTAAAAGTGTTGCACTGAATAAGAATGTAGAAGTTGGCAAAAAGAGAAATTAACAGCTAAACCAGAGTTAAATTTACTTAGCAAAAATATGGTTGTAAGACCCTACTCTAACTCATAATTTTGAATTTTTATATTTTTATTTCATTAAAAACACAGAAAGAAGAAGACAAGTAAAATATATGCAAGTTTCATTGTCAAGAACAAGAGCAAGTGGACATTCAACTCAACACCCAAAATTTTTATAGTTACTGTATAATGAAGTGCAGTTATAAATAATTCTCTAATTATGTGTTTATAAACATTTTTAATGAATGCAGCTCTTTTTATTTAGTTTTAGTAATGGAATTGTGTATATCTGTGCAAAAATGTGTTTGGAATCAACATTTTAAACGAAATTCATTTAATTCATTTTATATATGAATAATTTTCAGATTTTCTACCTAAAATGAGTTAGACTGAATATCTTGTAAAATTAGAGTTTCAAACACATAAAAATTAATTTGAATTTTTTTAATGGAAAAAACAGAATCAAATAGAATTCCCTCTAAAATTTGGATTCCAAACACACCACAACTAAAATTTGAATAAGTGGATAGAAGAATTAAGTAGAATCTCAGGTTTTTTTTTAATTAATATAGAGAAAAGTAGGAGAGGAACAGTCAAAATTTAGAACTTGAACATGAAGCATCCAAGAACAGAAAAAGGCTGAAAATGGTGTGAAAAGAAGTACCAGTTGCCTGAACTCTAAAAAACAAGTCTTTTAAGAGTCACAATTTTTGTAGGATCAATGGATCAGTCCCCTTTTGTTTTCTTTAATCATCACACAATTTAACAAAAACTAGCAACATTAATGAATTGAAATCAAGAAGCTAGAAAAAAAGAAAGATACCATAAAGTTTGTTCCAGTGATGATAGAAAGAGAGAACACGGGGAAGAATGTTGTGGGAGAAAGGCATTGGCATCGGCTCAGAAGAAGCTTTTATTGTCATTTCAACAAGCTCTTTCACATTCCCAATGAACAATCTATAAGGCGGCCCTTTTATTCCTTGTTCTGAGAAATGAACTTCAGTTCTTCTGGGTTTCCACCACAGTATTACTCCTACTTTTAATCCTACAATCAACACTATTACACACAATACAACCACCTTAATCCACTTGTGATACATCCCATCCTCCATATCCCACATCTCCGTTTAATCACACAAAAGGGTAAATTAGGAGTTTTATGGCAGAACTTTGCTAGTACTGAAGCCAGCTGCCTTTTCTTCTGTTTTTTCTCCTCCTCTTTCCCTCACTTTCCAAAGAGAGGAGAGAAAAGAGAAGAGCTTTTGTTCCTTGTTTGTATTTTGTTGTTAGACACAGAAAGTGTGTTGTGTTGAGATCTATTGGCCTTTTTAATACTACTAAAGCAAGGCCAACGGCGTAGGGGCCGCCATTGGATTTCTAAGGGTCAACCAGACCAAACCCGTTTCTTTTTTATTTTTTAAATATTTCATTATTAACGCACAATAAAATTTATATGTTTTTCCAAATTCTTTTTTAAAAATTTCATTTTCAAATTTTTTCGATAAGTAGCAAAGTTAATTTTGAAAAAAATAAGTTAGACAATTTCTAATTAAATAGTTTGAAATATCAAAATTTGTTATTTAAAATCAAAATATATATATCTATAAAAAAAATTTTAGAGCAACTTATTGGGATAACAGTTTGAAAAACAATATCAAATAAGTCCTCAATATTTAAGATAAATATTCTCTAATTTTGATATATTTGTAAATTTCAATCAATATTAATTATTCATCCAATTTTAATGTTAAGGCTTAGTATCCCTTTAAACCTTATAGACAACTAAAATAAAATATCAACTTAAAACTGAATAAATGATAGCGATCAGCTGAAATGTATGAATACAGCGCTTACCAAATTTAAAGATTCCTTATTCTTAATCCTACAAATTTAAACAATTATCGTTTTTCCATTCTGTCATGCATTTAGGTTTCTCTTATCCATTTTTCTCTTATATTTATTGTTGTGTGCTAAGAACTGAACTGAATACACACAAACTTGGAGAATATAAATTTTTTTTCTGGTATTGTTCTATCTTGTATTTTTCAAGATGATGTTACCTTTTGTCTTTTTTATTAGTATTTCTCAATCATTTTCTTTTTTATTGGGTTTATTTAGGCCTTTATTTAAGGAGTTCTGTTTCTCTTGGACAGAATGAAATTCTCGTTTTTATTTGCAATTTGCATAGATAATTTATATTAATAACACCTAGGATCATTTTATTATATAGTTAGGAAGTAGCAACTTGCTTAAATAGTTTTAACTGTCACTCTATATGGGATGGGACATTCTAATGTATTGGGATGCACCCAGCCATCTCTATTTTTGAGTAATTATTTTTATATTACAATAATTTAGATATTCTTAAATTACAGAATTATAAATATCAATTATTCTCAATTTCCAATAAAAAGCACGGACCTTGTTTGCTTTGATGTTAAGGTCACTTGATTTAAAATATTTCCATATCTAGAGCACTATTTATGGACAACAGAAGAGCATGAGGTGTATAATTCTGAAATCCACTTTGTTTAGACAATTACAAATAAAATATTGTGTATTGCAATTATCAATTCAACTAAATAAGATCTCAAAAATATCATTTGGATGAATGTGTAAGCTTATGATTTTTCAATGGTCCACCTATTGATTTTTCTAACACTACACAAAAGTTAAATTTTGTAGCCCATGAATTCAATTAGTAGTAATGTATCAAAAAAGAAGCTGTCTTTTTTTTTTCGAAAAAAAAGAAACTGTCAATGGCTTATTAAAAGTGTGATTTGGCTTCTTTTTCTTTCCAGTGGAGAATTATGTGTTTACTTTTCTTATGGCTACGTCTTTCATTGTCAGTTTCAAAATAGTAATTATAAGTTTTAACTTAATTTCAGAACTGAAACAAATTTACATTGTCAGTATTTTAAACAAACAAAACCGTTTTAAAGTTTCACTCCCTCCTTTTCAATTGTCAACTCATCAAAGTTACGCATATATCTGTTTTACAACCGAGCAAAATATTCATTTTCTATTTAATGAAGTTCAATTATATAAATATATGTCATAAAATGCGTGAATGTGTATTGCGTAATGTGGGTTTCTTTTTTAGAATATGAAATTGGGACAAAATTAAATGAATTCTTTATGTCACATGTGAACTGTAGGCTCAGTTTTAGATATGGAATATTATTGATCTATTTTATATGGAACTCATTAAATTTTAATTCATATTTGGATGATGAGTATTTTGAAGTTCAATTATAAAAGGATCATCATTGATACAGTACTAATTAAATTGCATAAATATATATGTATAATAAACTAATTTATTATAGTACCCTACATATTCACAAGAAACATGTATAGTTGGGAAAAAATATTTGAGGATAGTTGAGTCGACAAATAAAAGCATCAGTCCGTTTTATTCATTGCATGTAACAAGTTAAAAGTCTAATATCTTTTTTTATACACATAAAATGTCTAATATCTTAAATAATACTTAATGTTAGAAAGAAAAAAATATAAGAACGTATTTTCAAAAAACAACAAGTAAAATAGCTTTGAGGCGCAAATCAATACCATACACACTCTAATATCGAATGCTAGCAGTAATTTCACTTGCTCAGAATAAGTTTAATGAATATAGACTAACTCATAATTGCATAGTTTATTTGTTTTAATTTACTAATACAAAATGTTTGTGTTTGCCTATTGTTTAATTGTTTTGAGACATTAGTATAGTGTCTTATGTAAAATCACTGTTTGCCAACTAGCCATATCATATGATTTTGAATTATGTACACTTATGGTATGTTAAAATTTAATTAGGACTGTAATCATAAATTGAGCATAAGCAACTCAAATATAGAATAAGCAACTCGATGGTATATTGAAGATTAATATATTTGATAATCTAACATTGAATAGTTAAGTAAAAAGAGTATATTGTTTGGGGGATTACCGAAAAAATTGTTGGGTAAACGGGGGTTGTTAATTTGGAATGTTGCTATTAAATAACCGCACATGGGAACAAGGGTGTCTATTTGAGGATGTAGAAGTGTAGTTTAGGTGGGGCATTGTGCTGTTGTTAATACAACCAATTGGGTTCCCACGTTTTCTAATCTTGTCTTAATACTCCCAAGACATGTTGGGTCCTACTTCCCTTTCTTTTTTTTCTTTAATACTTGTAGTTAAGTTTTATTAACCCTTACTGTAAATGTAATGTCTTTTATATGATGCGTTCCGTTTTTTACTATTGCCACTTGGGTCCCAGTGCTGACTTTTACCGAATACATCAGTTGAAATCCTTATTTGACACAAATTGTTTATTGTTACACTCAATGTTTACTTGTTAATTCTTTGTAAAAAATGCATAATTATAAATTTAAAATGTAACTTAATAGATAACACTTCAGAAAAAATGTATAGCATATGTGTTGTGCAATCAATTTTGAAAGTAAAATCAATGAAAATTGATAGGTTTAAAAAAATTGAAAATATAAGTCAATAATTTGATGTGTAATTTCAAAGAATTCATGAAATGATTTCATTGTGTTTTTAAACTTAATGCATTATTTACCTCCTGAAATTGGCTTAAATTATTAATTAACCCTTGAATTTCGAAAAGTTCTTCTTACAATCTTCAACTTACAAAAAGTATTATACTAGAGAAAATTTTGTGATTAGACTTCAAAGTTTGGGACGTGTTCCATGTTAAATCATTTGTTAGTGGTAAAATTAAAAGTTAAGGGATATATTCAATTACAGAAATAATCAGGGGTCAAGCTAAAATAGTGTAGAATCGGTTAAATGGTTATTGTGAATAAAATAGAGTAATTTTTAGAATTTGTTTGAGATTTTATAGGTTTATTTTAAGAAAAATAATTAATACAGATTTAATGAAATCATTCAAGTATATGTTAAACTATAGATTTAATGCTTAACTTCAATGTCACATGTTAAACTATCATTAGTTTATCTTTTCAACATGTATCACGTATTTACATGTTATTAATTTCAATTTTTCAACATATTAATACGTGAGGCACATGCATACCACACGCTATACATTGTCTGGTTTAAATACAATCACATGGTAAACTACAACATTTTCACTAAGTTGAAAGAAAAATGTAATCCTTTTTATCAAGTATTTATGGAGATAATAAGCAATTTTGACCAATTTTCAGGAGACCAGAAATGCACTGGACTAAATTTCAACACCTCTTATTCTTTTAAGATAAATTCTATGAAAAATTACAAATGTCTCAACAAATTTTACATATCATATAAATTTATCCTTTTCCATTACAATGATATTTAATCTCTATTCATTAAATCCATAAAATTTCAACCAAACTCTACTCAAAATCTATAAGTTTTTTTTCTCTTATATCACCATTACAATTTTTTTTATCACAATTACATTACTTGCCCTCAATTTCTAAACTCCATAAATTTTCAATAGCTAATGCATGTGGATGGATTCTAACAACAGTTAATGAAGTTTCTAATTGGAGAAGTTTGATTTGCTGATATAAGAGGGGTGTTTGTGAACCAGATTACCGTAATATTTTGGGTAACCTTCAAAAACATGTCATGTCGTTTTGCTCATTTTTAAAATCATGTTTTGTGGAATTTATTTTAAAAAACATGTCATGTGGTTCCTAACAGTTAGAAAAAAAAAGATTTTCAATTTTTAATTACATCATAAAGAGGGATCATCTTATCGATTTTAAATTGAATTTTTGAAGCTTAGTTAATAAAAATACGATAGACCTTAATAACAAAATTTAGAATTTTTTTGACAAGCACAAATATTTTTTATAGTTTTAAATGTGATGACAACTTTGAAAAAATCATGATAAAATGAACAATTTCCGAAAATTACTCAAATTTTTATCTATAATTCTTAAATAATATGGTTAAATTATAAGATTATTAATTTGATTGAAATACCTCCTCAAAAGCTATTATTTTGATGAAAAAAAATATTTTTCTCCTTTTTTTGCAAACGGTTACAAACACCGCAGGGCATGTTTTTATAAAAAAAAATCCACTAAGCATGTTTTGAAAAATGAGAGAAATCACATAACATGTTTTTGAAATTTACCCTAATATTTTCATACTTTTTTTAAAAAACATATTTTCATACTTAATTGATACTCATCTCTAAATTGTATTAAAATTGAAAATGAAAAAAAAAATTATATTATACTTGTTGATAAGAGGTTAAATATATTAAACTAAACCTCACGTAAAAGTCGGCATACCGAGGGGCACAATAGCAAACCAATGGTACCCTTATGCGGCCATCTATCACAGAGGATGGTCAAGTTGATGTTGGTGTTAATGATGTTGCAAATTATCTCACATAAAAAATGACCGAGGAATATAATTGATATATAAGTGGAGACCGTGGAACGATATAGCCTTAAAATGTGTAAACCTAACAGAGCTGCTCCCAACGTCGTCATGACCCTCCAACCCCAAACCACCACCAAACTTGCCGGAATCTGACTCTCCTTCATTACCCTTGCCAGCCACTACATGATCATATTAATCCCTTCTTCAATCACAAGTCGCATAACATAATCGGAATCACTAATATTACTGATTAACTGGTGCAATTTTCAATAAATTTCTTGACGGCACCACCATGGCTTCCAGGCCATCCACCCCCATCTAAATTGCCATTTCTGATCGTTAAACATAATCCCTCACAAAGCCATCAATTCAGAATCCTAAACCTATACCAGAACCGATTTCCATCTTACTACCAATTTCGTTTCAATTTCAATCCAGATTATCAATCCGTTTATGATTTATGACTGGCAATTTTAGTTGGTTTTTAATTTCTTGGTGTCAATCTTATCGACTGCTTGTTGTGGGAGTCTTAGATCTTGGCTCGTGCTCAAAATTTATTTCTACCAATTTTGCATTATTCCTTGTACACCGAAGATGATCTAGGGTTCCTAATCAAACAATACTCAGTTTTGCATTCAAGAAGCATTCATAAGCAAATTCAACAAACATTATATTGTGGCACGGTGCAAATCTTGTGAGTTCTTGATTATTCGAGCTTTGTTTCTTTGAATCTTGGATTATGGAAACTATTTTCTTGTGATTTCTTTATTGGTTCTTGAGTATCTTTTAATCATCGTGACTAAACCAACCCCCCAACTTTGAGAGAGATAGGTAGACGACACTAGTCCCTCTTCCGATGCAACCATAGAGAGTTAGGAGAAGTCATCGTTCCTTTATCAATTTAACTTTTTTGAGAGAGAAAGGTAGACTTCACCGGTCCCTCTCCCGGTTCAACCGACCCAGATAGAGATAGGTAGAAGACACCGATCCCTATCCTGGTGCGCCCCAAAGAGTTAGTTAGACATCATTAGGCCATCTCTCAATGCAACTCAATCACGATGGTTATTCCCGCGATGAATTATCGATCTACAAAACTCTATCACAAACCGAAAACTACAATTGTGCATAAAATGATGACTATATGAGAAATCGTATCTATTTTGATAACTTTCCTAACAGCCACGGGTCCACGGATATGCAAAGGGTTTTTTCTAAGTATGGTGTTAAGGGATTTTAAACCAAGATATGAGTCTAATGATAAGAAAGTAGCTCTCCATTGTTGAATAAAGGAATCCCATGAAACTTCCAAGAAGACTTTTGAGTTGCATGATTCTCCAAGGGATGGCTGAACATATGCTAAGGTTGTTGTACCATAAATAGATTCGATCAAAGTGAGCATGGAGGATAATTTCTTGCTTGCAAAGTGGTCTCGTTTCACCTATTTACTTGAGGTTTAGAATCTCTTAATGATGCTAGATCTTATTGAGATTGTTTCAAATAGACAATATGCATTTGATTTTATTGCACCGACTGGAGGCAATCTTGTTGTTATGGCTTTTCATTACTATGATGTGATAAGTGTATAATTACACTTATTATCACATTAATTTTATACAATAAACACTATATTTTTAGTCATTTTTATACTTCATATAAAAGATTTCACGTGGTATGTAGCTGTTTTTTATGCAAATGCAGATACTAGGTAAATCTTGGTGGTAAAATGAGCTAAAGTGGAATTCTATGAAAAAAGGGTGAAAAAGGTGCAAAAAAATGCGTGGAACTTAAAGATTTGGCTTAGGATCGAAGCTGTCGAAGATTGGTGAAGTTACAAGAAGAATTCTGAGTAAAACTCAATTCACGGTCGTGACAATCATTCACGGTCGTGACTTGTTTACTTCAGAATTAGAAGATTGCCAATCAAAGATTCATGATCGTGATATGTATATCACAGTCACGACATGGACGATTTTCTGGTATTATCTTTTTAACTAACAACCGCCAGATAAGCATGATCAACCACCATCAACTGCCATCAACTACCAATGAATAGACACCTATCAAGAGTCAACCAATCATGAAAAGGTACTTATCCATTGTGGATTATATCAAAGATTCTCAACCAATCACAATGAAGAGATGCAATCTTTCACCAATGGACACAATCCTTCGTTTGGATAGACGCAACCCTTCGAACTCTATAAATAGGGCTCCAAACCTCACAAATTTCATGGAACATGGTGTAGTGATACAAAGGGAAATATTAGAGTGCATGAGAGAGATATAGTGTGTGTATAGATAGAGAGTTCGCTACGTTCATAAGTGTTAGCGAGAAAATGTTTAAGTGATTCGAATCCTTATTTCGATCACTAGATTTCTCTATATTCTTGAGAGATTATTATATAAGTGTACTTGTAAATCACTTATCAATAAAAGTTTTCGTTCTTCAATATTCATTTGTTCGATATTCGCAAAGAATAGCATCCTAGCAGAGGTTCTGTACGGGCCGAGACCGAATTCAAAGCAAACGCAGGAATTGCGGGAATGGATGACTCCCATTAAAGAGTGGATATGGTTTGATCAACTTTAGCTTTCACTTGCATACCTTACAACTTTGCTTTGCTTTCTACTTATACTTTCTATTTCGAAGTTTATGATATGTCTATGTGTCATAATGTGTATTTCGTG
>CATIWQ010840132.1:0-16762 GCA_949673415.1 Euphorbia schlechtendalii | reverse complement strand
ACATGAGTTAGTATAAGTTATATAGTTTTAGTTTAATGCTACCGATAAGTTTAAGTGGAGTAATATCTAGTAGTATTCTTACTATGAGTTTTATATGCAAATCTCGAATAAGTCCTATAAGTATTGAGTGTGTTTAAAGTGTTGTTAAACTATAGCCATAATACTTTGAAATTAATCTACAAAGGATGAGGGTGTTAAGAGTGAAAAATAAAAACAAAGAGAGGATAACCAATGAGTTATGCCAAAAGGTGAGGAATGGTACGGAGTAGAAACTGCAACCATTCATTGAGTGAAAAAAGAAAAAAAGCATTCACGAAAAATGGGTGCAAAGTACAAAGTACTTCAAAAACATATGCTTAAAAGAAAAATTTAGAAAGTGGATGGAGCATAAAATGCAACCACTGAAAAAAGGGGAGAGTGGTATGGAGCATAAAATGCAACCACTAAGAGTGTTTTTAGCATTGTAGGTAACCTAAAAATGCCTTGAGAGAAAATTATTCAAAGTGTGCTTTTTATGTCCTTTATACTTTATGATATGCTTAAAAAAAGGAAATATTCGAGTATGCATATAACGCTTATATGAAGATGCGATTCGATTAAACCTCCATCAAGAGAAAAGGTATGCAACGAAACTATATAAATTGCACATTACTAATTTGTGGGAAATCTCGGTCTTCTACTTGAATCATATGCAACATGGGAATGTGGTACTCAATGCAATAGTCTTTTGCCAAATGAGGTATGAACTTGAGTACTATTTTATATACTTCTATTAAATTTACCTTGAGGATAAGGCAAAAGTTAAGTGTGGGGTGTGATAAGTGTATAATTACACTTATTATTATAATAATTTTACACATTAAACACTATAGTTTAAGTCATTTTTATACTTCATATAAAAGATTTCACGTGGTATGTAGTTATTTTTTATGCAAATGCAAGTACTAGGTAAATCTTGGAAGTAAAATGATTAAAGTTGGAAATCTATGAAAAAAGAGTGAAAAAGGTGCAAAAAGATGCATGGAACTTAAGGATTTGGCTTAAGATCGAAGCTGTCGAAGATCAGTAAAGTTACAAGAAGGATTCTTAAGAAAAACAAAATTCACGGTCATGACATCCATTCGCGGTCGTGACTTAGTATTCTTCAAAACAGAAAGATGCCAATCACGTGTTCACGGTCGTGACATATATTCGCGGTTGCAACTTTGACAATTTTTGGTCAACTCTTATCTTCTTTCAACCACCGGATAAAATCGATCAACTTCCTTCAACCGCCATCAACTGTCAAATGAATAGACACCTATTGGAAGTCAACCAATCATGAATAGGTGCCTATCCATTCTAGATAAGGTCAAAGCCTTTCATCCAATCACAAAGAAGTGATGCAATCTTTCACCAATGGACACAACTCTTCGTATGGATAGACGTAACCCTTCGTACTCTATAAATAAGGCTCCAAACCCCGCCAATTTTGTGTGGTAGAGAATGTGAAAGTGGCATATATGGTGTTTACGTGTATGCATAGATAGAGAGAAAAATTGTGTAGAGTTCATTTCGTTCTAAGTTAGCGAGAAAATGTATAAGTGATTCGAACCTTATTTCGATCACTAGATTTCTCTACATATTCGAGCGACTGTTGTATAAGTGTAATTGAAAATCACTTATCAATAAAAGTTTTCATTCTTCAATATTCATTTGTTCAATATTCACAAAGAATAGCATCCTAGAAGAGGTTCTGTACGAGTCAAGATCGAATTCAAAGAAGACGCAGGAATTGCGGGAATTGACTACTAATAGGTGTATAATTACACTTATTATCATATTAATTTTATGCACTAAACACTATATTTTAAGTCATTTTTATACTTCATAGAAAAGATTTCACGTGGTATGTAGTTGTTTTTTATGCAAATGCAAATACTAGGTAAATCTTGGGAGTAAAATGATCTAATGTGGAATTTTATGAAAAAAGAGTGAAAAAGGTGCAAATAGATGAGTGGAACTTAAAGATTTGGCTTAAGATCAAAGATGTCAAAGATCAATGAAGTTACAAGGAGAATTTTGAAGAAAAATGCAATTCACGATCGCGACAGTCATTCACGATCACGACTTATTCTTCTTCAAAACAGAAGTCTGCTAATGAAAGATTCATGGTCGTGACTTGTATATCGCCGTCGCGACTTGGATGATTTTCTGGTTTAATCTTCTTAACTACCAACCGCTAGATAAGAACGATCAACCGCCATCAACTACCAACAAATAGACACCTATCAGAAATCAACCAATCATGAAAAGGTGCCTATCCATTATGGATTAGATTGAAGCTTCTCAACCAATCACAATTAAGTGATGCAATCATTCACCAATGGATACAACTCTTTGTATGGATAGACACAACCCTTCGAACTCTATAAATAGGGCTCTAAACCTTACAATTTCGTACAGTGAGACAGAGGGAAAATATTAGAGTGCATAAGAGAAATATAGTGTGTGTATAGATAGAGAATTCACTACGTTCATAAGTGTTAGCGAGAAAATGTTTAAGTGATTCGAATCCTTGTTTCGAAAACTAGATTTCTCTATATTATCGAGCGATTGTTGTATAATTGTACTTGCAAAACACTTATCAATAAAAGTTTTCGTTCTTCAATATTCGTTTGTTCAATATTCACAAAGAATAGCATCCTAGTGGAGGTTCTATACGGGCCGAGATCGAATTCAAAGCAGATGCAGGAATTGCGGGAATTGACGACTCCCATTAAAGAGTGGATACGGTTTGATCAACTTTAGCTTTCACTTGCATACCTTACAACTTTGCTTTGATTTCTACTTATACTTTCTATTCCGAAGTGTATGATATGTCTATGTGTCAAAATGTGTATTTCGTGTTAAATCTTTTATATTAATCAAGTTATATGCATTGGAGTTAATTTTAAGAGTGGTTTCGGGGTTAACAATATCGTGTATAATCACTGGATCTGTGATATAACGTTGTTTAGTGAGCCAACGTTTTTGGAATGGTAACTTGCGAAATGTGGCTATGTGAAAGCGACCCGTACTAAGCATAGTATTGATGTTGTCCAGGTTTATATAATTATCTTAATTCTTTTGCGCTAGATTTAGAAAAGTTATTTCATGTGTTGCTCTACAGCAAATAATTAAACATCTAGGTATTTTTGAACCGAGTCTATTAGATTAGTTTAGTGAATCATAACATCTTTGTTGAACTTTCATGTTTTCTCTGCTATCTTTATTTCATAGGGAAAATCTATATATTTAGATTCTCTAATCTTTTATATCTATATTAACTTATTCTTCATTCTAACCCTCCTATCCAAAATATCAATATATTTTAATTTCTTTCTTTTGTCTTCCTTATTGATCTTTAGAGCTAGTCCTTCCCTGTGGGATTGATATCTTTTAAAACTACATCGCAACTATATACTTACAGTTATCATCATTTTGCTATTTGATAAGAGGTACCGACAACACCTATACTTTACGTGAACAAGTATTAGCACCATTAATATATAGCCAAGCTCTTTGCGAAAAAGTTATTAAACTTATCAGTAGAAAAGTGGTGAACAACTACTCCCATTAAAGAGTGGATACTGTTTGATCAACTTTAGCTTTCATTTGCATACCTTACATTTTTGCTTTGATTTCCACTTATACTTTGTATTTCGAAGTTTATGATATGTCTATGTGTTATAATGTGTATTTCATGTTGAGCCTTTTATATTAATCATGTTATATGCTTTTGAGTTAACTTTAAAAGTAGTTTCAAGGTTAACGAGATTGTGTATAATCACTGGATCTCTAATTATAATGCTGTTTAGTGAGCCAACATTTTTGGAATGGTAACTTGCTAAACATGGCTATGTGAGAGAGACCCGTACTAAGCATAGTAGTATTGTTATCCAGGTTTATATAATCGCCTTAATTCATTTGCACTAGATTTAGAAAAGTCATTTCATATATTGCTCTGAATAATCGAATGTCTGAATATATAGAACCGAATTTGTTAAATTAGTCTAGTGTACGTAATATCTTTGTTAATTTTTCATATTTTCTTTGCTATACTTGTACGTAGGGATAATCTATACTGATTTCTTCTACTCTGATAATATACATTTACTAACTGTCATATTATATCCTACTCAACAAAAATAAAATCATTTATTTTATTTTCTTTTGTTCCGTTTCTCTTGTTGATCTTTAGAGTTGGTTCCTTCCCTGTGGGTTCGATATCTTTTAAAACTGCATCGCAACTGTATACTTGCAGCTATCATCATTTTTCTATTTTGATAGGTGGTATTGACAACACCTGTAGTTTAAAGCAAAAATCTCACGAATAAGTTATTAAACTTATCAGTAGAAAAGTGGTGACCTAGAAACAATCACCATAAATTTACCATTTTGAAGGATAGATTTTAAGGAATAGATCCTTCGACCCCTTGAGTGAAAACTTCTTGATTTAGTGTCTAGAGGACAACTGGGCAACATAACAACAGTTGAGCATGAGTTATGCCCCTTAGAAAGACCAAAAACTGAGGAGCGCTTTGAGGTTGAGGGTAAGCCTAAAATTAATTCCAAAAAGTGACTCGCTCAAGAGATGATCTTTGTTAGAGGGGGGGCCCCTTGAATAGCTAAAGTCAAAGATTGAGATGTAAACCCTTACGAAGAAGGCACATTCATAGTTGGAAAATGCGGTTGAGATCATAAGCTGAAATAATCTGGTGAAGAGCTCATAAAAGGACTAACATTCATTAGAAGAATGGTGGTTCAGAAACCTCTTGCAAAAAAAGAATTGGGTGCAGCTTGCCCGAACATTCTGTATTGGAAGATGTTAGAAAAATTCCTGATTGGGTGACTCTGTTCTTAAAGAAGATTACCGAATTGCCCTGACCAGGTTGCTAGATGATACTGAGACCCTTGATTCAAGAGAAAACCCGGATTGCTTGCAAAGTAGGAGCATTTCTGTGAGCGGACGACACGAAGCAATGGGCTAAGAGCTCTCTAAATGAGAGGCGCGGTCCACCGTGGTGTTTAAGTTGAAAATAAAATTACTAGGTCGTGGATCCGGAAAATGTTTGAAAGAGAAAGCAGGATACATTTTAGATTGGTCAAACCCGAATCCATCATCTCTTAGTGTAGAGTCACCAACTAGATTAGCTCTTCCAGGAATTAAAGTTCTATCAGGCTTAACGTCCAGGGGACGGCCCATTAAGATAAAGAGATTCGGGTTCGGAATAAGTTGCATATTTCTTATTGGATTACATTATATTACATCTACAGAAAAACCGTATTTCTTAATTGTGCATATTCACACTTATGTTATTTTTGAATTATAATGCATGATTAACACATATTCAGAAAGTGATAAATCCATACTAAAAGTAGTAAATAAATGCGGAAAAGTAAAGATTAAAATTACATAACCACGGGGTATAATTGAAATTGCGATACCTGAAGGAAAAATAAAATCTTAAACATACATCTAATCCTAATCTACCTGCTTCCATAAAGGTTAGCACAGTGTATAAAAAAACCATTTACACATATGTTCAATTTGATCTTGGAGAGGCCCATGTGGCCGAATTAAAAAGAAATATGATTAAAATTTCTTATTTAGAAATAAAAAAGGACCATTTTTATTAACACATTGGTTGCTCATTTAATTAGCGAAAATGCTCGCATTGTAAAAGTGTGAGGACTGTTATCCGGGGAATAGATTTTTTATTCCCTTCGTGGGAGTATTCTAATAGATATCTCCATTAAATAAAAGAAATAGAAGACGAAGAAGAATTATTACAACAATATTTACATAATAAAAAAGTAAAATAATCCCTAGGTCCACATGTAAAATGAAATAGAGAAAAATATAAGGAGCATGAAATAAGTAGCTCTAGGAACTCATAGGCTTATCCTTACGGAGCGAATCCACTTCGATATACCCGCTTGACCTTTAGGAGTAATCCTCATTGTTTTTTGAGTTTTTGGTGTTCAAAGAAATGGTCGAATCAAAAAATGTTTTTAATCCAAAAAATTGTACAAAATTATAGTGTTTTTGTTTATCTTTTTTTGCTGAAAAATTCCCGTCATCTCGTAGAGAGAAAAATAATATCATTTTTTGTCAATATTTTGATCCTCTAACACTGAAAATTCCCCCGATATTTATAGGGGAATTTTCTCGAAAAATTTCAGGATCTGAAAAATTCCGGCGAGGGGGTGTCCTCGCCTAAACTCTAGCGAGGCTAGCCAGAACTTTTGGCTAGCCTCGCTAGAGTTCTGGCAAGATCGGCTTCGCGCCTCGCGCAATTCGCGAGCGAGGTCGAATAGCCCCGATTTTTCTATTGCTTTATTTTTATTTTAATTAATTAAACTATTAAAAATATTTTCTATTAATTAAAAAGTATTAAAAATTCCGGCGAGGGGGTGTCCTTGCCGGAACTATGGCGAGGCTTGCCAGAACTTTTGGCTAGCCTCTCCAAAGTTCTGGCAAGACCAGCTTCGCGCCTCGTCGCAATTCGCGGGCGAGGTCGAATAGTCCCTATTTTTCTTTTTTTTCTTTTTATTTTAATTAATTAAAATATTAAAAATATTTTCAATTAATTAAAAAATATTAATTTATTTTTACTAAAGTCTAATTTAAGTCCTTAAAATAAATTAGTAACTAGGAGAACTCCATTTGAAGATCACTGTATAATCGAACACTGTGTGATTCAAGGATAAAAATCCCAAAAAGCTGTCATCATCGAACGCGTGTCATCATCGAGCACTCCATTTACCTGGATCGCCCTTGCACTTTTTCAATCCAGCAGATTCATTTTTTCTTTCTTTTATTTTCATTTTTTTAGATGTTTACTTGCGATATTCTACCATTGGCATGCAAGAAATCAAAATAAACATATGCATAGAGATTCAGCAAAAATAGAATTCATTGATGAACTTAAAATGGTATAAATGTTTCAAATGATTTGACAATGCCATCAATTAGCCCTTTTAGGTGTTCTAACCAATGTGGTTCTCTCAATGTCCTAAGTTTTACCTAAGCCACCCTTTTCGGGTTTTCAACTCAGTAGACTATTCTTTTTCTATTTTGAAAAGGGGCCCTAATTTTTTCTCAACTAATCGAGTGTTAATTAACAAGCTAATTTATTTTTATTGGTATCGCTTTTTACCGATTCATTTCTTTCACCTATGCATGATAGCAATTGTGCCAGTCTTGGTTGATTTGGTTGATAGATCGATTGCCATCCATGTTCATGACTTTAGTTGTTGTCTCTTTCAGCATTTCTGATCGATTGGTTGGTTCTTACGCCGCTTTGGTAGCTTGAGATACATCAATGAATTCAATTGTTCTTCGATGATAGATGATATGTCAAGATCAGAGGTTTCGATTCTGGAAGCTTGATTCCATTGAGGGTGAACATTTTACGTTTGATTGAGTAATGATTGGCCCAAAAGTGTGGGTGAGTCGTGTGATGGAGTTGTTGACGTCCTCAACGGTCTGACTACTTCTTTTTGCTTTGTTGACATTTTGGCCTTATTCTGGCTTTGATCATTTTGATTTTTGCATGCTTCATTCTTTTCTAGTTTCAATCACTTTGACCATTGATTGACTGATTTGATAGGTAGTGGATATTTCGTGCTTGGAGATCTTTCTGTGGATCTTACGTCTTTGTAGGATGAGGCAGATACTATCACGTGTTGTTTAAGTACCTGTGTTTGTCTCTCACTTTCCCTCAAGAGTCAAATCATTTTATTGCAATCGTAGGGAATCCATTTACACCCAAATTAATTTCATGACATGGTGTGTCATACATGATAAAAACATTATGCATATGTTTATGAGAATGTGTGATGTCAATCAATAGAATATCAAGCAAGCAAAAAAAATTCAATTTATTTAGAAAAAGGTTCGAAAGCCTGATAGGCAAAGTTGTGACAAGCTAGTTTATTACATCATCTCATAGTCATCTTCTCGAATTTGAGCCCTTTGTCCATAGATTCGAAGTGCTCCATTATATCCACCTTCTCAAAAACTTCTTGATAGCTTGAAAAGATATCCGACCCAAACTTGTTCTTGTATGATGGTAGTGCACCGTCTAGAAGTTTGGTTATCATCTCCGGTAGAGTTAAGTAAGCCCGAAGCTTGGCCTGTGTGGCCATCTAATGCCTATAATAAGATTTAGAGCTCTCACCCTGCTCTTGCCTTATAGCCTCCAGATGTTGCATTGTGGTTTCCATTTGAGTGTTGAAACCATAATTCCCCATCATAGCCTGAGCAAGGCTATTCCAATCAGTAGTTATGTCCAGTGGAAGGTGGCTATACCATTCATTGACTAGGTCGCCCAAGGTGATGATAAAGAGCTTAGCCATCATCCATTCGCTAACCCTTAATGCTTTCATCATTGTTTGGTAATGCGTTAGGTGCACGGATCTACAAAGCCCACATACTTTTCAAACTGCGGCATTGCAAAGTTTACGGGCAGGTTGTCTTCATCCCCAGGGTATGTGTTCATGAGATGGCCACCGTGAGTGGCCAAGAATTGTTACCATAATTCTTCCATTCCTGGTTGTTGGAGTATGGCGTTCCCCGTGCTTGGATAAGAGCTATATTTCCCCTGGTGAAATGCCTCAAAATTGGGCAATTGAGGTCCTTGGAATTGTGAGGCAATTGACGTACTCTAACTAGGAATAGGTTGTTGGTCATTCCTTGGTAAAAAAGCCCTGGTGTGAACGCTGGCTGGCTAAGCTGCCCAGGGAAGAATTGGTTCTTGGATTGTTTCTGGAAAGGATTGGTAAAGTTATATCCTAGCCGTCCAATTTGAGCCTAGTTCTGATTCTTCTGACTCTGTCCTACCTCAAATTGGTAAAAGGTCGTAGGAGCTGGTAGCACTGCATGTGAGGTAGAAGGCCCCCTGTTCTTGGCTGACTAGTCGAAGCGATATTATTAAGGGTGGCCTGAGGGTTGAACACCACATTATGAACCCTTCCGGTATGCTGGCGAATAAGCGATGCTAGTTGTTCGCTATTGGTAAAGGCTATTAAGGCAGTGGTAATCTCGGTGCTCACTGATGATTGATGTGTCTATTGAGAGTTTTATCCCTTAAGGACGGGTGATCCTCACCAGCACCTTCTTCTTGTGGATTGGCAATGAATGACACATGTTGAACTGAATCTGAAATGGAACTCGAGTCCTCACTTGAGTCAGTGTACGGAACCCCTCCAGATTGGCCATGATTGGAGAAATGCGAACTAAGCAGTGAGCATGCCTTTATCAAGCCCCTTTGATACATAAGTAAAAGATCAGACCATGCATGTAAGATTCATGATGCGATTTATGGAAAAAATGCATGAGATTTAAGTGTTATGGCTACATTCACAAGGGTTATCGTGCCATGGTGTGAAATAAATAATATGCTTGTCAATCCATTTGAAACAAACAGGTTAGTCATTAGGTAAAATAGGTGAAAATGAAAATCCAACCCCTAGGGATGGATTTGAGATCTATACGATGTCTATGTGACATCGTAACGTGAATGGTGTATATGAAGCCAAATTACCGTATGGTAATAAATCAATAGTTTGAGATTTTGTACTATGACTAGATCTCATGGTATGAGGAGGTCAAAATTATTTTGGGTAAGCAGTGCGACATACCCTGGAAAAATTGAATAAAATTTAAATAAGATGAAAATAACTACCGTATGTAGCTATTAAACGATTAGGTTAATTGCCCAATTAGGGAGGAGTCTCGGATGCTAGTGTGATCATCACTTTTAAGGGCGTGCAATGATGCATGAATCATTACCCCATGTGGGCTAATGGTTCAGGTATTAAGTGTATACCCTTGAAGATTTTGTAAGGTAGGACTTTTGAAATAAGTTCATCCCGTGTGGGCTTAGGTTCGGATGTCAGCAAGGACATCACGTGATGTGAAAAAAAAGGTTTGGGTAGGTATTTGCCCCGTTTGGGCTATGAGTTGGATTTCACATGGACATCTCATAGGTAATGTGTGGGATATATTATTGACCCTTGTGGGCTAAGTTTCGGATGTTAAGTGGACATCACGTAAATTGGGGTGAATGATGCGTCATGATTCAAATTGGTTCATGTTATCCTAAGGTGACATGATCTTGAGTGTCTTCTAATCCTAAGTGTATATGACACCGATTTGGTATCATAATGATGAGAAAATGCTATGAGTGTGTGCATTAAAGTGTCTGCACTAAGATTCGTGGTTAGCATGACATTTGTATTGTCATAAGTAGTAAACACGTAGTACATAGCATGCAATGTTCAATCTTCCAACCATACAACTCCTACGCGTAGGGTTTTTGGCTAGTCTCTATCCTAAGTTTGGTTCATCTTAATACCACGGGATATTAAGGAGCGCACCTGCAAGAAAAAAAATATAATGAATGGTCTTTTGTTGGGTAACACCCTAGGGAAAATGCCTATGGCTTATTTACATGAGGCTTGTAAAAGGGTTGCTGATGTAGAAGGTTCTTGTTACACTAAAATACACTCCTAGCCTCTCCACAAATGGGTTTTAACGAGGGAGGTACATGCGATATGGCAACAAGTGCTCCACCCACTCAAAAACTATCTTTTCTCAGGGAGGCGAATTGGTACAAGAGAGCTTTATGGTAATAGGGTACCTTAGACTTACGATATGTCATAATAAAGAGAATACGGAATAATGTGATCAATAATTTTCGGCACTTATCAAAAATCTAAACCCTTTGAAAAAAAGTTTAGGAAAAATCCCTAGAGGAGTCGCCAATATGAGCGGAAGCACGGAGCGATGGGCAAAGAGAGCGCTAAATGAGAGGCGCGGTCCACCGGGGTGTTTTTGTTGAAAATAAAATTACCAGGTCGTGGACCTAGAAAATGTTTGAAAGAGAAAGCGGGAAACATTTTAGGTTGGTCAAACCCGAATCCGCTGTCTCTTAGTGTAGAGTCATTACCTGGATTAAATTTTCTAGGAATTAAAGTCCTGTGAGGCTTAACGTCTAGGGGACGACCCACTAAGACACAGAGATTTGAGTTCGGGATAAGTTGTTTATTTCTTATTGGATCACATTATATTACATCTATAGAAAACCGTATTTCTTAATTGTGCATATTCGCACTTATGTCGTTTTCGAATTATAATGCATGATTAGCACATATTTAGAAAGCGATAAATCCATACATAAAACGGTAAATAAATGCGGAAAATTAAAGATTAAAATTACAAAACTTCGGGGGATGCAACTGCCTGCCTAATCTATTAATTACATTTCCCAAAAAGTATAATAAAAATTGCGATACCCGAAGGAAAAATAAAATCCTAAACATTCATCTAATCCTAATCTACCTGCATCCAAAAATGTTGGCACAAGGTATAACACACCATTTACACATATGTTCGATTTGATCTTGGCGACGCTCGTGTGGCTGAATTAAAAAGAACGACGATTAAAATTTCTTATTTGGAATTAAAAAAGGTCAAATTTTATTATCACATTGATTGCTCCTTTTAATTAGTGAAAATGCTCGCATGGTAAAAGTGTGAGGACTGTTATCCGGCAATAAATTTTTTATTCCCTTCGTGGGGGTAATCTAATAGATATCTCCATTAAATAAAAGAAATAGAAGACGAAGAAAAATTATTACAACAATATTTACATAATAAAAAAAAGTAAAATAATCCCTAGGTCCACATGTAAAATGAAATAGAGAAAAATACAAGGAGCACGAAATAAGCAGCTATGAGAACTCAGAGGCTTACCTTTGCGAAGTGAATCCATTTCTATATACCCGCTTGACCTTTAGGATTAATCCTCGTCATCTTTTGAGTTTTTGGTGTTTGAAGAAATGGTCGAATAAAAACGTGTTTTTAATCCAAAAAAATTGTAGAAAATAAGATGTTTTTGTTTATCTTTTTCTACTGAAAATTCCCATTGTCTCGTAGAGAGAAAAATAATATTTTTTTTGTCAATTTTTTGGTCCTCTAACATTGAAAATTCCCCCGATATTTATAGGGTAATTTTCACGAAAAAAATTTGGGGTCCGAAAAACTCCAACAAGGGCCTGCCAAAGTTTTGGCAAGGTTAGCCAGAACTCTAGCTAGCCTCGCCAGAGTTCTGGCGAGACTTGCTTCGCGCCTCGCCGCAATTCGCAGGCGAGGCCGAATAGCCCCGATTTTTCTATTTTTTTATTTATATTTTAATTTGTTAAAATATTAAAAATATTTTCTATTAATTAAAAAAAATTAATTAATTTTTACTAAAGTCTAATTTAAGTCCTTAAAATAAATTAGTGACGAGGAGCACTCTCATTTGAAGATCTCTAGATAATCGAACATTGTGTGATTCAAGGATAAAAATCTCGAAAAGTCATCATCATTGAATGTGCGAGTTGGTACAAAATCTCATGCTGACAATGTCACTAATTAGCAGTGAGACAAACTCCATTAGTGGGAGGGAGCTCAGATTCAGAAATCCTGTCAAAATTCCTCTCCTCGGCTAATAACGCCCTCAAAAATGCTTAAAGGGTGGCATGGAATTGCGAACTAGTGAGCATTCTAATTAATACGACATCTGAATTTGTCTTATTTCCGAGTGGATGACCTTCCCCTTTTTTAGGATCGGTAGAATTCTATTATTGTTCACCCTCGATTGGAATAACCATAATATCTAACTGTGAGAAATTGATTGGTTGATTGAAGCTTACAACTGACCCCTCACTTATAATAAAGCACGGAATACCCTCTCAAATGGCTAAGTTTACAAACCCATGTGGAATGCTAAACAAGATTGGATAGGTCAATCATGTCTTGATGTTTTACGATTTTATCATTTATAAAGGTTTTTTTATCCCTCATGAAGTGATGAAATGATATCCCAACCTTTTTGGTGAGGAGCCCGAGAGAGATCCTTGTGATCTCTCAAGAAATGAGTTTGATCGATGGGATTGTTCTTATTGATTGAGAGCTTGTCTTGCCTTGAAGATGAGTTGAACTTATCAAAGATGTCTGAGGTGAGACCCTAACAAGATATTCAGAAGTCTAGCCCATGCTAAAATCACAAACACACTTGTTAGTATGGCTTTAGAGGGACATGGTGATGCATGGTGTGTGTTGTAGTGTTTTAGACCTAAAATGCCTATATAACATGTGTATGTATGGCTGCAAAACAAGGGGTAATGCTTATGACATGCGAATTCAAGAATGCTTGTGTAATGTAGTGTAAAAGTGCGACCATATAGCACGGGGTGAGGTAACAAATAATCATGTAGAAATAATTGCATTGTATTGTACGGAATCCTACGTAGACTATGTAATTAAAACATGGCATTATATGTGAAATTCATGTAGAAACAATTGCATGAAATTTCATGGCATCCTAAGTAAACTATGTAATTGAAACATGGCATTACGTGTGAAATTCATGTAGAAACAATTGCATGATATTGTATGGCATCCTATATAAACTAGGTAATTGAAACATGGCATTGCATGTGAAATTTACGTAGAAACAATTTCATGGAATCCTATGTAAACTAGGCAATTGAAACATGGCATTGCATGTGAAATTCACGTAAAAACAATTGCATGGCACCCTACATAAACTAGGTAGTTGAAACATGGCAGAGCATGTGAGATTCATGTAGAAATAAATTTATGGCATTGCATGGTATCCCACGTAAGCTAGGTAATTGAAACATGGCATTGCACGTGAAATTTAAGTAGAAACATTACATGGCCTTGTCTGGCATCCTATGTAAATTAGGTAATTTAAACATGAAGTATATCATGGTATTATTCATATGAAAAAGCATATCATGGTATAGCATATAACATGGCATGGAAAAGTATCATGGCATAGCATGGCAAAGTAAGGAGAGGTATCATCGCATAGTATATAACATGGTATAGCATGACAATATGTAGTTTTTATGTGTGATATTGGGAGAAACATCGCATCCTTATAGCATGAGGGTGTGATGTGATATAGTAAGGAGAGTGTGATGTACTCTACACCTACAGTCTAAGTTACATGTGGAACATAAACACATAAGAGTCCTCCCTTCGAAATTTATAATGCATGTGGGATTGTGTCTCTCTTCCCTCTATTGGGTAACTTTATCATGACTTGTCAAGGACCGTGTGACGATAAAAGTCAGAAATCTAATGAATGTGTTTGTATTAGTTTTAGGGCTCTATAGATAGTTGTTTAGCTTTACTACATGAGGGGCTTTTGGTCAATAGGGTTGCTGATGTAGATGGTTCCCATTGCACTATGATACACTTCAAGCCTCTTCTTTAAATGGGTTCTAATGAGGGAGGTACATGCAACATGGTAATGAAAGTTATACGCGCTATATGTCCAGGCTTCCATGAGGTTGCAAGGGCTATTATCGCGAGTTTCACGAGGTTCAACTCAAACAAGCATCCTACTAGTAGTCCTAAAATAATTAATCTAAATGCATGAAATGAATATTACGTTGCAAATAAGAACCACGAGTTTAATTTAACCAAAGATTTCAATATCCATAAAAATAACATTTTCATAAAAACAAGGTTTTTTATAAAAGCGAAGCTTTTAAAATGAAAATATTAAAATCTCCAACTGAGTCATCACTATGAGCGGGCAAGGTTTTGTGGAGAAGGTAGGCCGCACAAGTATTTTTTAGTGAACTCATGGGAAGGCACCTTTTGGTGATCGTAAAGTTAGTTTCAAAAGCTACTCTCAAAGAAAATACAAGAGCGCAAGTTAATTTTGGAAAACGGATCAAAATATGACATTCTAGCAAATATTCTAAATTCCATTACTAACAAATCATCCCAAGTAGGGGAGGTATGCCTCAAGTGGATGGATACCAAAGCTCAAGTCTTAGCCAGACTAGACACAGGTTAAAGTTCCAAAATTATCATAGATCATCATATGATGATATAATATCCCTCCTTTCGTAAATATCTCTCCTTCGATAATATATTAAACAACATATTATATTTTTAAAAAAAATTTAAAAAGAAAAATTCTAGGAAATTATATTGAAAAATGGAGTCGCCACCTGAATATGCTCATCTAGGAATTATTAAAGATACGGGTTCATATGGATTACGTACTTTTCATTGGTTAAAATTAAAATCATTTTTCTTATATGTAACATAAATATTACCTAAGTGTTTTAGGTGTATTTTATTCACATAATGATGATAAAAAATGAAATAATTGAAAGAGATTAAGTTTGAGAGATACAAACATTGATACGTGTATCCAGATTTTGAGGATTCCGCAAAACAACATTAGTTTGAAAATAAATAGTTTTTTTAATGAAAATGGATTTGAAAGAACCTATTCCGAGCTTGATTCTTTGAAAAAGAATGTGTTTGATTATCCCATCATCATAAAAAAAAATGTGTTTTTGACGATAATAAAGAGAATCTATGGCTCATAGAACATCAAAACAATGTTAGAAGTTGATAAAAATGATAAAAAGTGGTTATGTTCTTGAGAAAACATAATGAAGGCTCCCTGTATCTCGGCAAGGCTCCGATTCATCGAAAGGCTCCCTGTGGAAGGAAGGGGGGCTTTGTCTCGACAAGGCTCTCATTTCACAGGGGAAGCCCCCGTTCCTTTGGGATGCTCTCTATTTAAAAACTCATATTTTGCAAAATGAAACTAAGCAATGCGAAATTGAATTGAAATAATAAGTTGGGAACTCAGATTCTTACCTTTTTCAATGGGAATCCACCTTTAGAAGACTTGATTACGATGTTAGAGCTCCTTTCGAGATGATTTTCAAGCTTTGAAGGCTCAAGAACATAAAAACAAGAATGATTAGTGTGTTTTGCATGCTAGAGAGAAGTATTGAATTTTAATTCAAGTATGCATTCAATGAGAGGGTTTAGGGTGGTTATATGGAAAAATGAGCAAAAAACTATTCAATCATGTGCCAAAATCAAGAGTGTACCCCTAATGGGAGTACCCACACCCCTTCTAGAGAGGGTGCCCCTAATGGGAGTACCCACGCCCCTCTAGTGAGGGCGCCGAGGCTCTTTGTGGGTGTTGGTGCCCCCTCCACCAGGATAAATCAATTTCAGACTTCCTCGCTAGTTGAGATGTGTGTGATCCGGTCCTTTGGTGCATTTTGGCTCATTTTGGACACGTCTTGGGTACTTTTTTAGGTATTTTGGGTATTTTTTAATGTGTAGGGTATGTTTTGAAAGCTTGAATCATCACAAATTTATCTCATAAATGATGTAAATGGATATTGTGGTTGTGGAAGTATCGAAAGGCCAAGTTCAAAAGACTTCGTCATTATTCTGTGAGATATTGAAAATTTCATGCTCATAGGCAACAACTAGTAAAAGTTATCAAATTTAGGGGCTAACTATGTGTTGGTCCTATTTAGCTTTAATAGACTCAAACGGAGGGGGTGAATGTCTTAAACTTCTTAGGTTCAATCAATGAAATAAACACTGGATGACTAGTTTGATGAGTAGACCTCTTGTCATAACTGGTGTGAGCGGGCGACACGGAGTGGTGGGCCGAGAGTGCGCGGGGGTTCATAGGCGCGGTCCACCGGGGTGTTTTGAAAACAGATGAAGGAAAAGCATCGGGTCTGGGACCCGGAAAAAAGGTTAAAAAGAGAAAAAGACGAAAATGTTTAAGATCGGTTCGAACCCGAATCCGCCGTCTCTCAGTGTGGAGTCGCCACCTGGATTAGCTCTTTCCAGGAATTAGAGTCCTGTGAGGCT
>CATIWQ010839965.1:0-24030 GCA_949673415.1 Euphorbia schlechtendalii | reverse complement strand
ATATATATATATATATACTTTTTAAATTTAACCTATTAAATTTTTTAAATTCACTTACAACACATACTATGATATATTAAAAAATAATGTAATTATAATTACAGAAAGATTTGGATACATTTGTAAAAAATTTGAAGTTGTGACTCTATTTATTCACTCATGTTTTTTTCAAAAATATATTATAAACTTTGGGAACTTGGAAACATCCTCATAAACCGGAATATGAAGTTCTTGAACTCATAATTTTAGTTAAAACATGACATCACCCAATCCAGGCCACTAGGTGGTCTACATTTATCCAATAACTGTTCTTTACAGTACAAGAACTGTAAAATAAACGAGAAGTTTACCAATTCCTACCTACCCTTTGTAGTATATCTGTCAAAAGTTACTTTTTAAAAAAAATATTTATATCAGAAAAATCATTTTAAAGGTGAATAGTAGTATTTTACCGAAGTTGACAATTTCAATTCATGTGTGATCTTGAATTAAGGTTTCTAACTTTTACGAGTAAAAAAGTATATAGCTCCACCACCAACTAAATATTGAACACGCTTTTTCTCTTTTTTTTCCCTTTTCAATTAATTCACTCTTTCTATTAAATAAAAACAAAGTTAACAATAATGCAACTAACATTATTGATTCACAGTCAAAATAGCAAATTAAACAAATTATCAGTTCATAGATGAAATATAAAAGAAAAAAGAAAGTAAACAAGTATACCTTTAACTAATACATTATTATCTCTATAATTTATAAAATATCTCTCAACATTTGTGTTTTTCGTTGCTCGCACCTATTAATTTCTTTTCAAAATGATTTATTTTTCATGTATTTTTTCAACAATATTAATTGTGCATTTAATAATTATTGATTTATTAATGTTTTTCATATATTACTTTTATTACTCATAATTATACATTTTTCTTTAAATTCTTGTTTTATGATTTTTTTAGAAAAAAATATATATGAAATTTTAAACTTAAGAATAAATCGAATAAAAAATTGCTATATTGTAATGCATGATAAATTTTAATAAATAAGTTGCATACAACACATAGAAAAATATAAAAATGCAATACAATTTATGTATGCAACATATCACTAACGGGGTTATTCAAGTGGTAAACGACTTAACATGGTTTTAATCTCGAGTTAATTGAAGACATATATCACCAAAATAGTGTATAAATATATAGAATATAGTAATGTTTTTGGTTAAACTGTTAGCTTATTTATTCAATAAAAAATAATAATTAATAGATAGAGTAAATAATTGACCTGAAAACTGAAAAGCTGCAACCCATCAAACTTATCATTTCCCTCAGAGAGACAGACAGGTGTGCTATGGAGCCAATTCCACCTCACTCTTTGACTGATCATTCGAGTCACTTATTATCATTCCTTTTCATTTAAATAAACAAAATAAAAATTTCAGCTAACTTGTAAATGTAATCTATCCATTTATGTAGAAAGACCAAAGCTGTAGCCTTTAACAAGCAACCAAAGCAAGTCATCATGATCAATCTTTTACCTTTTATCACAGCAAGCAACCAATTAATAAAAAAAAAACCATAGGTTCTATATGTGTACCCACTTAACCTATTTGCTTCTTATGCAAAATGTTGCTCTAGTCTGGTATAAAAGGTCAACGACAAGAATATGGTACAATCTCTGAAGGCTTACAAACGTGCCATCAAAACCAAGCAGCCTCCTGCCCTAATGTTCAGGTATTGCCATGTTTTTCAGGTCCACTTAAATTCACAAGCTGAACCATAATAGAAATGGAATAGACATTTGCCTCTGACCCAAGCAAACTTTATATTGCCCAATATCATACACCCCATGTGCTAAAAGTGGATGTTTAAAAGCAATAAAATTATGCTCTGCCCCCTTTTTTTAATCTAATTTTTTACTTTTTCTTTGGTTCCAGTTCTTTATTTTAATGTCTTGATTCCAGCTCTAACTGCCTGTATAACCTTGCTTTAATAGAAGATAACATGTCCTCAATTATAAGATAATATCTATGTCTTATAAAGTATGTATCAGGCCACACCAGTGAGCCATTTTTAATTATTAAAATTAAGATAACTAAATGAACTAGTATGTCATTTCACTCATTTGCAGGTTTCAGCAATAATTTAAGGGAATCTTACTACTCTTGCCTGTTTTCAGTATAAGTGAAGAAACCCAATTGAGCAATCTTGCTTTGGGATTGAAATTCCGATATGGGTATTACTGGAGAGTTGGTGAGGAGCGTGTTCTCTCGGAATCGCTCCGGGACTCATGAAAGTCATGTAAGTTGGTAATCTCATCAAACTATGGTGGTTTTATAATAAGGCTTTAACAAAATTTCATTTGTTCAATATATGAACTAATCCAGGCAAGAAGCAGTGCAAGCGAGAAGAAAAGGTGGAGTGCTGTTAGAGTATACCTGTGTGGGGATGAATTTAATTCGGTTCTCGCAGAGGAAGATTCGGCTTCTGTTAAGAGCTCTGAGGCCACTGTTACACAGCCCATTCTAGAAGGTTCTGCAAGTATAGGAAACTCAGAATATGAAGAAACTGAAGACACTTTGCAGAATGAAAAACATAATTCAACCTCTAGATTATTTCAGCAAGAAGATGCAGCAATAATCATTCAGACAGCATTCAGAAACTTTTTGGTTAGATCAGATTCATGAAATATTTTCCAGGAAATGTGAATTCTGAATTTAATAGGCAGCTTTGTGCTTGAATTTCAGGCTAGACGTAGAAGGGAAGAAATAGAACTGAAGGATGATACACAGGAGGCCAACATGGGAACAGAAAGTCCAAGCAGAGAGTCAATAGGCACATCATTGGAAGTTCAGACAGGAAATTCTGTGGAAGTCCTATCAAATAAACAGGAAAATCTAGCTGCACATCTCAAAATGCAAAAAAAATCCAAAACACAGGTTTTGAAGATAAAGGTGAGTGCAAAATGTTGAACCTTGCCTACTTAAAAAATCTCAGTGGTTTATTTAACCTAAATTAATGCAGGAAGACTGGGATGATAGCACAGTTAGCAGCAACATAATACAAATGAGAATCCAGAACAGACTGGAAGCAACAAACAGGCGTGAACGCGCACTGGCTTATGCTTTTGCACAACAGGTATGATGAAGAAATTTTTTCAAATGAAAGTGCAATTGTGTTTCTATACATCAATATGTGGATGAGATAATTTAATTCAATGTGTTAGCTAAGAATCTGTTCGAGGAGAAAGCAAACCAGATCTGATGTTACAGAACCCAACATGGGTTGGAGTTGGCTAGAAAGGTGGATGGCGACTCGACTTCCTGATTACTCGGTTGAAAGTCGTACAACCAAGCCATTTGATCCATTGCACAGCAACCGCAAGCTTCCGGAATGCTCAGTTGAGAGCCATACGAGCAAGCAATATGATCCTACAAACAGCAACCAAAACGTTGCGGCTAGGATGAGATTTTCCGAACCAGGAGAAGAAAAGGAGAGCTGTGGATCGAATGAGGTTTCTGCCCAATTTGATAGCATCTCAGTGACTGAATCCAAGGACAATAAGAAGCCAAAAACTCGTAAGAATCAGCTTAAGCCTACGAGAACAATATCAAGGCGGAAAACCGTGCCTAGCTGCCAATATCCAAAAGAGAATGGTAAGGCTTACCTGCAAATTCCAATTTAGCTTACCTGCTTACCTTCTATTAACATGATAACAAAATAATTAGCTCATTTGTTTCCAATATCAGCTAATCAAGAAAAAGAGCCAAAAGGAGAATAAGCAAGACGAAGAAGAGCACAGGCTGATACAATCAAACAGAAAAAAACATATTGAGCCAATGGTGCCTTCTTAGCTAATAGCCCGGTTTAATGTTTTGTGTGAATTTCTTTCAATCTGAGCGAATACTATCTCTTACTACCTGCAGTGTTTCATGAATAATGTACGGATTTAAACTAAATCAGTTTTGTATATTTGTAAGTTATTAGATATTTGCATTGAATTGATAAATTTTCTGAATCATGATGTGTACCTAAATGCAATTTAGTCATCCCATATGAAGAATGAAGCTTAAGATGATGATATATTAATAAACAGCTAAGTCATTTCAGTGTTGAAAAAGCAAAGCCATGTAACACAGCATAGTGATGACAAATTAAATCAGCATCAACAAAACAGCAAAAATACAAAAGGGAAAATGGACACACGGCATTAAAGCTAATTAGCATCAAGAATTCAAGAACAAGTACATCCTTAGATAATACACAGAAACCCAAGTGATATCACTATAACAACTTTCGCATTCTACTTATAGAGAGAGAGAGAGAACTACCAACTTTTAAAACAAAGAAAATTAAAACCTGAATGGTGAAAACCATTAATCAACCAATAAGACAGGCTGAATTGGTATAAAAATAGCTAAATGCAGGAAAGAACTATGAAGACAAATACAAAAGAAACAACATTCACAAACCAACAAAAAGATGCATTGGCTGAGCAATCCTACAAATATGATAGCATCACCCATGAAAATGATATTCACAAGAACAAAACACAAGATTGAGTATAACAAAGAAAATAACATGTATTACATGAAACCAGATTAAAATTTCAAATTCAATTCATAAAGTACAAACGCTCATTTAGACTTTAGATATCATCAGCATCTCTCATCATTACTAATCATGAAGGTCTTAGGAGAGAGGAGTAAGTTCCTGGACTCTAAATCTTGTCAATGTCTTCGTCCTCAAACTCAACATAGTCATCTTCCAGCCTGTCATCCTCTTCATCAAGATTATTAGAAATACCCTCATTGAGACGCGTGTTCTCAGGAAGTTCACCATAAGCCTTTAGAAGCCTAGCTTCATCTGGCATGTACTTTAAGATAACATCAGCCTTGTCATCTTGATAGTCACGCAGCCCAACCAGTATTATATCACCACCTGCAATCCAAACCTTCTTGTGCATCTTTCCACGAATATGGCATAGACGCTTGGTGCCATCAATACACATGGCTTCACATCGCCCATTCCCAAGCATACGAAGCACTTGAGCATATTCTTGTCCATCTTCCTTAAAGATAAGCTCACGCTTCTCGTCGTCTGCTTCATTCTTTCCTCTCTTCCTGTTTTTACCTCCCTTACCCTTGTTCTTCGGCATGATTTCTTAACTCTTCTGCACACCAACAGAAAATCAGTCGTATAAGGTTGATCTCGTATTAGCATAGAATTGAACTAGAAACTGAAAACCTTATTCAATTCAAACAAAAAAAAATAATCGGCACATTCACACTAATATGCAGGCATAAACAAACATGCATTTATTTTCCAATTTAAACTTCTCTAAGTCCTTCCCCTCCAACTTTTAGCTAAGCTAAATAAAAAACAAAAGAAACAAATAAAGAATAGTAATTTCACTTCAACAAAAACAAGAACAACAATAATGAAACGGATACTAATAACCAGAAAACAAATTGGCATATTGCAAGTCTAATTACTCAGTAAAATGAAATTAGGCGAAACTATTCGGAGCAATACACGCATCCCCAATGATTAGATAAAACGATCTCAATTTTCATTTCAAAGAACAAAGGAACTAAGAAAGGATAACGACCAAAACCAAAATAAAAATGGACAAGAACGAGAACAAAAATATCAAATTCAGATTCATTAAGAAATGGAAGAAAGAATCAGAAGCAAAATCGAATATGAAAACCTAACATAAATTAGCGTGAGAAAATAGAGGGCCGCTGGATGAAAATTGGTAAAAGGAAAGCATGAAAAGAAGAAATACCGGATTGGGAAGTAACGTTGATCGAAAGCAGGAGGAAGAAACCAGCAAGTAATCCTGCAATGCAACTTGTGAGCCCTAGCTTTTTCTTTTGTACCAAATCAAATAGGAACTGGGATGACACTGCCCACGTGCACCGCCACACCCCCTTCCTCTTTTTGCCTTATTGGGCCCCTTCCTTCTATATTTGGCCTCAAACATGCATCTGGCCCTAAATTAGATCTCAAAATTCAATTTACTTCTCCAACTTTCAATCCTCAACCGGATCAGTGAATTAATAATATCTTTTTATTATTTTTAGTAATTTAAAAAATATTATTTATGTCTAGAGAAAAAAAAATTTTTATTTCATAAATTGAATGCGAAATATACACGATAACTGTGATTGTAAATATTTTTTCGTTTTTTCACAATCATTGTTGTAATTTCATTTTCAATTTTAACTCGAACCAATATCAATAATCATTATTGATAAATAAATATTATTTGTAATTACATGAGGTAAAAACAAATTCAAGTCCCCTAAATTTCAACAAATTCAAATCATGATTAAAAATGATTAGTTATAATCTATTGTTTTATCCTTAATTTTATAGATAATAATTTGTATACAAATAAAATCTATAATGAAAAAAACAATAACTCATAATGTATAATGACAATAATAAATATTGTTACAAGTAACAAGTAATACTAATTGTATTAAATATATATTTATAATTGAAATTATTAATGTTATTTTATATTGTCTTAATTTTGCTATTCTTATTAAGTGTCTTTTTAATGCTTTATATTTAAATATTTCAAGTTTAAAAATTTACTGATAATTGAACTCGAGAGAATCTCATACAAATTATCAATGACTGTATAATTCGTTTTACAGTCTTTTAAAACTGCTTCAAGAAGAGACAAGAAGGGAAGATAAAGACTAAAGGCTTTTCCATAAAGCCACCCAATCCTCCGTAAAAATGACGTCAACCGTTAGGCATTGGCCGGAGACACCTAATCATCACGGCCACGCACCCTCTCTATAATCTCCCTTCATCAGCTAACCAACTTTCAACCCTGTAAACTCAAAAATGGCGCCTACCCTGTTCCTTCTCCTCTTTACTTCTTCTCTCTTCATCCCCTCCTATACTCTTCCCACAGACCAGAAATCATTCATTTCCGTCCTGTTATCTCAACAAGGTCTCGACTTTGTTAAGGATTTGCTCCTAACCAAAGCAATTTCCTCAATAACCCCTCTCAGATTCCCAAAAATTGAAAAAATAGCTAAAATCCCCTTTCTGGGTAATCTTGATTTTGTTCTATCAAACTTTACCATATATGAAATTGATGTATTATCTTCTTTTATTAAGCCTGGAGACTCGGGGGTTACGATTGTTGCATCAGGAACTACTTGTAATTTAACCACGAGTTGGCAGTATCAGTTAAATTCATGGCTAATGCCTGTGGAGATTGCTGATAGAGGCCGAGCTTCTGTTCAGGTATCTTACTGGCTTGGGATGTTAATGAACCTTTCTGTGGCATATGGTATAATATTTTTTTGTGGATTTTGTTCTTGGTGATTTAGAAATAATGTAATTAGAATATAAATCTGTCTGATTCAAAAATTAACTTGCTATTATAGTTTAGACTGTAAATGCTCAATGTTAATTTCATTTATATAATGGTTTGTGTTGGTATTTAATACCATGTAAACATTGATTTCAGTTCCATGAATTAGTTAGCAGTTTCATCCTTTTTTTTTTTTCTAGCTAGATATGGCATTCTGGTAAAGTAAGTGCTTCTATTACTATATTTTAGTTTTCTTCTTTTATCACTGTTGAATCATGAGGCAGAAGGATAAAAAAAAGGGGGTAAAGGTATCTGGCCTTCCGCTTGTTTGTGATCTTACTTACTCGTCACCGCTTTAACCAACAACTTGTTTGTTGCTCGCTTAATTTAGTTAGTTAATTTATCTGTATTGTGGTCCTCTTTGTTCATTGGCTAATAAACCATGTATGTTTAATAAGATAATCTGATGAAAGGTGATTGTGGGTAAGGTTGAAGGCATGCAAGTGGGGCTTACATTAGGATTGGTGAGTGAGAACGGAACTTTGAAGCTATCATTGATGGAATATGGCTGTCATGTTGAAGGTGTTACTATAAAGTTGGATGGAGGAGCATCCTGGCTATATCAAGGGTATAAATTATGGATTCTAATCTCATCCAATAATCCACAATAGATTACCTTCTGTTGCGTATTAATCTTTCTTGTTACTTTTCAGGATCGTAGATGCAATGGAAGGTAACATAGGGGCTGCAGTAGAAGATGCTATTACTGAGAAAATGGGAGACGCAATTCTAAAGCTCGACTCGTTTTTGCAAGATCTTCCCAAAGAAATTCCTGTAGATGATAACGCTTCTCTAAATGTAACATTTGTGAAGGATCCTTTGTTAAGCAATTCTTCTATTGAGTTGGACATTGATGGTCTATTCACTGGAACAACTAAGATTCCTGTTGTAGTTAATGACTTAAAGAGTTCTCAGCCTTTGCCATTCTGTCCGGATCTATCTAAAATGCTTGGAATCTCATTAGATGAGGCTGTTTTCAATTCTGCATCTGCCTTGTATTATGATGTGAGTCTTGTAATCCAATTTACTTCGGATTCAGTTTCATAACATTAATATTTACTATTTCTGAGTAAAAACAAGCCCTTTATTATGTTTCCTTTTTCAAAATTATAATTTATTATTGTTAATTGGAAGACTTCTTCTCTGGCCAGGCAAAATTTATGCAATGGGTTGTGGACGAAATTCCAGGTCAGAATCTTTTGAACACAGCTCGGTGGAGGTTTATTATTCCTAACCTGTACCGGAATTATCCAAATGACGACATGGATTTAAATATTACGTTATCTTCTCCTCCAATCATAACGATTTCAGAGCGTGACATTGATGCAACTGTTTATGCGGACTTGATAATTGATGTTCTAAAAGATGATGAAGTTATACCAGTTGTATGCATTTCACTGGTAAGTTTGCTTATGCATTTCGTTTATTTTCCCTTTTATCTTATAGCCGACATCATAATGTATATGAAATTCACGTATGGATAATTTGTCAACTTTACTCGATTTAGGGTCATATATTTAAATGTTGTTATTTGTAGAGTCATTGTTAACTTTGCTTTGAGCCATCCTTGGTCTACAGAATTTTCAATGAAAGTTTCATGGAGACACTGCTTATGTCTCTGAAATACATGATAAATGTTAAGAATTAATTAATATGAACCGGGTAGAATCAATGGTCAATTTAGTTTAGTCCTCCGATTCAACTTTGCTTTTAGGATTGATTTTCCTCAATACGCGAAAGTGAAGGTTGTGATATATTTGGATTGATTTAAGCAACAATGCCAATTTGAATGACTTCATGGATATCTTAAGTTCATTTTCAGTCATAGACCCCATAAATAAAGCCAGATTGACCATCCATCGTCTTCTGTTATAATGGTTTACTCTGTTCTTCTGGTTTGTGGTGTATAGGACATTCGGGGTTCAGGTGAAGTAAGAATCTCGGGGAACAAACTAGGTGGCAGTGTGAAATTAAACAACTTTTCAATGTCACTGAAGTGGAGTAAGATTGGGAATCTTCATTTAGGTCTTATTCAGGTACATTCTATTCTAGTAATGGTATTTCGTTTTCCTGCAATCGGAGTACCGAGAATTACTGATGTTATTCCTCCATTGCAGCCGGTGATGTGGACTATCATCCAAACTGTTTTCGTACCATATGCAAATGCACATCTTGGGCAAGGTTTCCCATTACCCATCATTCATGGTTTCACCCTCAAGAATGTCGAAACTATTTTCTCAGATTCAAAGATTGCAGTTTGTGGCGATGTGGAATTCACTGACCCTTAACTTTCCTTTCCCACTCTCATTTTGAGGAGGTGAATGTATATTATACATAGTTTCTCAAAAATAGATCATGAAGATGCATACCTTTACTAAGACAAGTCTTGTTCCAACACTAGTGTACCATTGTAATGAAACATTAAGTTCATTTAAATCGAGAATCGATTTCTCTCCCTGCTGACTGTTCGGACTTTTGACTTAAATAAAACTGCACTGAAAAAGCTATAATACATACAGATTGACGATAACTCGGGATTTAATAACTCTTAATCATAATTCTTATATTCGATTGGAATTTCATATCAGATTGGTAGCTTGAGAGGTAGAAGATAAGGCAGGAAGGTAGTAGGCATAGTTAAATAACTAAATTATTTAGTAACAGCTCAAAAGGGAATCTTACCCATATATATTTAAACTAGAACTAATCTAACAATATATTGTCCGGTCAAACTTGGTTATGTGTTTTCATTTGGCAGAAATTGAAAGTGCAGCCTCTGTTACTTGGACTCGCCATTTTGGCCGGCGCACCAGTGTCCGGTACGGACGGTACGGATACCGGTGTTGGATCCGTGTCCGGTGTGGCGAGATGCACATGGGTTCGTCGAATTGATCATCACAGAAAGGAAAACAAGAAGAAGCAGATGCAGAAGAAAAGAAAGAAAATGAATGAGTGGAGCAGGAGAGGATATTGACGGCAGTGAGAGCAGGAGAGCGATATTGACGGCAGTAAGAGCAAATAAAGTGGCAGTTAAGTTGGGTTAGGGTTTCTTATTTAGGCCCACTATAAATTCTATTTAAAGTTTGGGCTGATACAAATGGGCTCATATATGAAATTACTATTGTTATTAATGAAGAAGAAAGTTTAAAGCTTACCTGTACATTTCCCTGTACCAGTTAAGTTATCATGTACTTTACTAATTAACTTTCAAAATTTTATATATTAGTAATTTTTGCGTATCCCCGTACCCGTCCCCGTATCCTAAATTTTTTGAAATGACGTACCGGACACTCGGATGCACACCTGTATCCGACACCCGCACCCGAGTCTAGGTAACATAGAGTGCAGCATCTTAAAATGTCAAAAGTTATTGTGTTTCTGGATTGTTGGTAATCGCTGTGCCGCAATTTAGGTATATTCTCAGCTTTTATTACTTATTTTTGTAAGGAGTTGATGATGATTAGTGTTTGTCTGTATAAGGTTGATGGTATGCAACTGGGGCATACACTGGACATGCAAATCTACAATGGAAAATTGAAGCTTTTCCCTTATAGATTATGTTTATAAAGAGAAACGTGTTTCTGTGCGGTCACATGTAGAAGAAGGATCTAATTGGCTCTTTCAACAGTATCAACATTTCCGTTCTTGTTCTTTCTGAAGTAATGATGGTAAGTAATCTGTTTGTTTGCTTGCTGTTATGATGTCAGGATGATATATGCATTTGAAAGCAAAATAGGAGTTTTACTGCAAAATGCTATTTCTGAGAAATTTATAGAGCAGATTGTAAAGTTCGATTCTTTTTATGCAAACTCTTCCCAATGAAATTCCATTAGATGAGAGTGCTTCTCTGAATGTTACTCTTTTAAAGGGTGTCTCATTTGACAACTCCTATATTTTCGACATTGATGGATCATTCATAACAATGAATAGGACTCTCGCTCCAGCTAACAACTTCAGGAATTAAAATCCTCCAGTTTTCTGCTTAAAAATATTAAAACAGTTTGAAATTTCAGTAGATGAACATGTCTTTAATTCTTCATTAGCCCTCTACTTTGATGTAAGTAACGGGACAGGAATGAACCATATGGTAATCTCCATTGAATATATTACGATATTTCATCCTTTAATTTCAGGCCAAATATATGCAATGGATTGTGGATGAAATACTAGATGATAATCTGTGAAATACAGCTGGGTGGAGTTTACATAAGAGATATACATAGAGCTATGTGTACTAAAACTAACTCATAACAGATTCAGTTACAACAAAAAAGATTCACATTCCCAATTCATGAATTCTCGATTCGAATCCCGATTTGACAACTATGGTTATGTGATTTCATCTCGTAGAAAGTAGAAACTAAAAGTGCTGCATCTGAAAAGTGTTAAAAACTAGCTTGTTTCTGTTTTGGTTACATCATCTCTGAGTATTCTGCCCCAACTTGAAGCGGACGCTAAGTAACCTTTAGGAATCTGAAACCGTGAAAAATATAAACAGATTGGACTTTCAATGCATGAAAATGTATTTACTATTTAGTTCTGCATCATTTCTCTACTTTGATGTAAGTTTTCATCTTCATTCTTTAACTTCCCCTATATTGATAAGTATTTCAGAGCGAAAAATTGATGCAACTGATAATGCAGAGTTAATAACTGATGTGTTTAAAGCTGACTTTTTTGTTCCTGTTTAGCATAAACCATTTTCGGTTTGATTTGTATGTCATGTAACATGTTACCCTTTCGGTCCCTGTCTTCATCCTTATTCATTTGGTATGTGTTATGCAATCTATTACATGTTTGGACCATGTAAGCATTATCTGTACAAAAGGATTAAAAACTGTAATACATAGACTGAATTGGTAATGTGTGTGAAAAAATGTTTCTTTGCATTTTTTCATTTTAGGCCGGTGTCGGGGTATCGGGTTCATGGGCTGATGTGGCTGTCAGTTCTTCTTCAGAAGTAAAAAAAAATCCACCTTTGACTTGTAGACAGCTAGCACATCATTTCACGAATTATGGATGCTCTTCTTCCATTTGACTATATTATTAATGTTTTTAGAAGAAAAACCGGCAGGTCTTCCAATTCGGGTAATGATGTTGTTGGTTGGTTTCCATGCCTATTTACTTTCATTATCAAGTGTTTGTTAATATAAGGATTCGAAAGAGGAGTTGGATAGACGTCCGGATTCAAACCCAAGAGAGTTAAGATGAAATCTAGGTACATATTCTTATTTTTGAATGATAGTTAAAAGGTTTAATGAATTCATTATCAAGCTTGATTGAGTTGGATTGTTAGGGGTATGGATTTTCGGCAAATCAAATGTTTATCTTTTTTATAACTTTTATCATTTTCTTAAGTTGTGTGATAAAGTGTTAGCTTTTGGATAATTTAAGTCTCAGATTTTAATTTACAGTTTACCCAGAAGTTCTGAAATTTATCCATGGATTGGACAGTGATTGATTGAAGTTGTTGATATGTTATATTTTGCGAAATCGAATTCCTTCAATAATTTTTGATTGATATCTTTGTGAAAGATATATCTCGTTTGTTATCCTTTTTTCTATGATTTTTGACATTCTAGGCTGTTGGTTGTGATAATTCTTTGTTTTAAGTTTTCGACTTAAAATGAGTTGTTTCACTTATTGTTAGTAGAGCGAATCAATTACCAATATACAATATTTGTGTGGCTCGTGAATGGTTGGTGCAGGAGTTTCATGCTTAAGCCGTTATTCTTTCTCTTTGTGTTGTGAAAATTGGTTTCCGTTGTGCAATTGTTGAAGGGTGGAAAGTGGAACTGATGGTGCCTTCGACCAGGAAGCAGAGGAGCTGCTCTCGAGTTTAGTTGCTTATGGGTTCTCGCATTACGACACTACTGATGTGTTGTAAGGCTTCTAAAAACAATTGGGGTTCAAAAATAGATATGAAACCGACATACATTACCTTCCAATTAATTACTTGCTTTCTTTTGAGCTATAATTGATTGGTCAAGTCTAGTGAACCAATCAATTAAAAAGCAGAGCGAGTTTTTAATGCAATTAAAAAAAGGAAAATTTTAGAATTTCTTGCCCAAAATACACTCAAAGGAACGTGTATAATAATATGGAAAAAAATCCTCTGTTCCCAATTACCTATCCCCCATCCCAAGACTGTCAAGTATCAATTTTTATGGGATAAAATATAAAAAACATGAGAGAGAAGTAAATATCTATTAAAATATATTTTAAATTGACACTTGGCTATCTTTAAATGGGGGACAGATAGTTGGGGACACATGATTTTTTTCCGAATAATAAGTTCATTTGCTTCGTTTTGAGCTAAAATGTCTTGGTCAAGTCAGCCAATCAAATGATCCAATACCCAAAACACTAACACCCTACTAGATTCTGATAAATTAGGATTGTGATTTCATTGTTTGAATCAGAAAGCAGTATCCAAAATGCAAGTGATTAAGCTTTCAACACTTTTGATTCTCTGCCATATTCTATCATTTATAGCTTGTGCCTTTTCTTTTAAGCCCACTCTGCAGTGCCACGAACACGAGGCTTCTGCCTTGTTGCAATTCAGGGATAGCTTTGTTGCTGACTATGATAGTTGTATTGATCAGGGTCTTGATTATTATCCAAAAGTTGATACATGGTACCTGTCAACACCAGATTGCTGCAATTGGGAGGGCATCCAATGCGACAATAAAACCAACCATGTTATTAGTCTTGAGCTTAGTTGCGCTGTTGGTTCAATTTACTCCAATAGCACCCTCTTCCACCTTGTTCATCTTCAAAGTCTCAATCTTGCTTACAATGATTTCAGCTATTCAGAAATACCGCCTGAAATTGGCAACCTCTCTGCCTTGACCTTTCTCAATCTATCGAATTTGGAATTCTCAGGCCAAGTTCCAATATAACACTCCAATCTATCCGCCTTGGTTTCCCTCGATCTTTCCATGAACCCGTTTCTTTGGCTTCAGAAGCCCAGTCTAAAAGATTTTGTTGGAGGCTTCACCAGTTTGAAGCTATTTTATCTTGATCAAGTGAACATTTCTTCCAGGATACCTCATGATCTTTTCTCGCAACTTCCATCTTTGGAATCTCTCAGCCTTGCTTGGTGTAAATTGAAAGGAGAATGCCCTGTTAGCATTTTTAATCTTCCAAATCTAAGGATACTTAATATAAGATATGATTCTGATGTGAAAGGTAATTTGCCAGAATTCGACTATTGGATACAGGATTTGGTGTAGTGATACCTCCATCTCTTGGAAACCTTGTCCACTTGGAAGAGTTCATAATCTCTGGTAGTGGTTTCACAGGGAATATTCCGTCCTCAATTGGTAACCTGACTCGGCTTGTTAGAATGGATATGTCTGATAATCAACTATCTGGTCCAATTCCGCCAACACTCTGGAACCTCACCACTCTTGAAGTTGTAGACCTCTCCAGAAACCAATTTTCTGGCCGATTTCCATTTCAAATTAATCAGCTCACTTCTCTTCAGGTGTTGCGTCTTTCATCGAATAATTTGGAAGGCTTTATTCCCACCAACTTGTCAAACCTCAACAATCTCGAGGATTTCAGTCTCCATTCAAATAATTTAAGAGGTACAGTGGACTTAAATATATTCCTGCAACTTACAAGTATGACACGTTTGTTCTTATCTTTCAATAAGTTGTCTGTGCTCAGCAGAATCAGTGCAAGTCCCACCAGCGGAAACACATTATTCGTAGGATTGGCGTCCTGCAATCTCACCGAGTTTCTGAGCTTCTTGCACAACCAACATCACTTGGTTTCTCTAGACCTTTCATCCAACAACATCTATGGTAAGGTACCGACATGGATGTGCAACATTATTGCAAAATCCCTGGGTTTTCTGAACCTTTCTCATAACCATTTAACTGGTTTTGAACAAAATTATAATGTGTTTCCATGGGGGAGACTCTGGATTATAGACCTGAGGTTTAACCAGCTGCAAGGTCCACTTCCTGTACCTCCACCATTCACTTCAGAATATTTTGTTTCGCACAATCACTTTTCAGGTCAAATTTCTCCATCCTTTTGCAATTTATATAATCTTGGATATCTGGATTTTTCTTTCAACAATTTAAGTGGTTGTCCATTCTAACAATTTATACTTAATGCTTGTCCAGTTCAAGTGTTCACCTGTTCGTGTTGAATCTTCGAAAAAACAACTTCAATGGAGGTATTCCTTCGACTTGGAATGAGTTTTGCAGATTGACAATGCTAAGCATCAGTTACAATCAGCTTCAAGGACTGATTCTGAAATCATTGGCCAACTGTTCATCTCTACAACTGATTGATATTTCCCACAATCAGTTGTCTGATAATTTTCCTTCTTGGATTGGATCGCTTTCTGAGCTCCAAATCCTTCTCTTGAGTTCGAATCAGTTCCACGGAGAGATAAGCGCAGCTACAAATGTTGGTTTCCAAAACCTTCAAATCATAGATTTGTTGTACAATAATTTCTCTGGACAGCTGCAATCATTCAACTTTCACAATTGGAATGCTATGAAAATCGTAAATGAAAAACATCGCATGGCTTACATATCTACAAATCTTTTTCCATCTGATTATTATATTGATAATTATGATTCCTCTGAACAAAACAATGATTATGATTTCTCTATAATAATTTACATCAAAGGCTTGGAAACCAACTACGCAAAAATACCTGACATTCTGACAGCAATTGATTTCTCCAGCAACAGATTCGAAGGAGAAATTCCAGAAACCATTGGATACCTGAAAGCCCTTTATATGCTCAATCTCTCCAACAACAATCTTCAAGGTAGAATACCGTCTTCCCTATCAAATTTGATGAACTTGGAAGGCTTGGACCTTTCAGACAACAAACTTTCAGGAGAGATTCCATGGCAGCTAACAAAGATCACCACTCTGTCAGCATTCAATGTGTCATTCAACATTCTATCAGGGCGTATACCACAAGGACAACAGTTCTGCACTTTTGATGACTCTGCATTTCAGGGTAACCCCAAATTGTTCTCTGACAGATCTGGAAATCAATGTGGAAACCATAGGAGCGCTGCAGTACCTGTATATCCTCCATCCTCCATGCAAGATGAAGGCTCTGGAACGGGATTGGAATGGAATTGGAAAATAATAATGATGGGATATGGAAGTGGAGTCATTGTTGGAATTGTTGCTGGAAATGTGTATATCGAAAGCTTGATCAACACGTATTTACTTGTGTCATTTTCCTTTCTCAGTGTGTAGTAGCTATGTAGAAACTCCGATAATAACAGAGTAGAAAACTGATGTTCAACAATGGAAATCATAAGGGAGTAGTATTCAATAAACTCAAGTTTACATAAGAGATATACTTAGCTATTTATACTAAAACTAACTCGTAACAGATTCAGTTACAACAAAAATCTAATGGCCAGCTCATCAATTAGAAATAATGCTGTACATTGCTGAGTATAAAGCTTGTGATGCGGTATCATCTTTAATCTTGCTTGTGGACTTGGTGGCTGCTCTGTTTTGTTCATTACAAAGCTCTAACATCCCCCTCACAAAGCCCTGTTAGGATTATATATGCATTAGATTTGAATTTTAAGTACTTATATGATTATAATTTATTTTAAATTAAACTTTCATATCTAGACTAAATTTTAATAACGTCCTTGGGTCAAAGATTATGAATGTTTTGTTTTTTATAAATTTTATGAATTTGAACCGATTCGATTTACATTCCCAATTCACAAAATTTAGATTCGAATCCCAATTTGACAAATATGGTTATGTAATTTCATTTGACAGAAACTGAAAGTGCTGCATCCGAAAAATTTTGAAATCTAGCGTGTTTCTGTTTCCGGTTTCATCATCTCTGTGTATTCTGCCCTAACTTGAAGCGGACACCAAGTAAGCTTCAGGAATCCGAAACTTGGAAAATATAAACAGATTGGACTTTCAATACATGAAGATGTCTATAATTTTCATCTTCATTCTTGAAAAATATAAACAGATTGCAAAAAATCGATGCAGAGTTGATAACTGATGTGTTGAAAGCTGACATTTTTGTTCCCTTTTTGTATAACCCATTCTCCATTTGATTTGAATGTTATGTAATATGTTACCCTTTGGGTCCCTATCCTTTGCAATCTTTATTCATTTGGTATGTGTTATGCAATCTATTACATTTTGGGAGCATGTCTTTTGGAATCTCCAATGACAGTACACAATATCTTCATGGACATCTGAAGTTCATTTTCGGTCAGAGACCCCATAAATAAAGCCAGATTGACCATCTATCGGCGGATTTCAGGGTGTACTTTTGTTATCATGGCTCACTTTGTTCTTCTGGCTTGTGGTGTATAGGACATTCGGGGTCCAGGTGAAGTAAGAATCTCAAGGAGCAAATTAGGTGGCATTGTGAAATTAAACGACTTTTCGATGTCGTTAAAGTGGAGCACGATTGGCAATCTTCATTTAGGTCTTATTCAGGTACATTCTATTGATCTATTCTAATAATGCTGTTTTGTTTTCCTGCAAAACGAGTATCGAGAAAATTTAATGTTATTCCCCCATTGCAGCCAGTGATACGGACTATCATCCAAACTGTTTTCGTACCATATGCAAATGCACATCTTGGGCAAGGTTCCCCAATACCCATCATTCATGGTTTCACCCTCAAGAACGTCAAAACTATTTTCTCAGATTCAAAGATTGCAGTTTGTGGCGATGAGGAATTCACTGAGCCTTAGCTTTCCTTTCCCACACTCACTTTGTTTTGTAATGAAATATTAAGTTCATTTAAACCGAGTCTCTCTCTGCTGACTGTTTGGACTTTTGACTTGAATAAAACTGCACTGAAAAAACTGCAATACATACAGAAAGACGAGAACTCATTATTGAATTTGAATTTTATATCAAAATGATAGGTTGAGAGGTAGAAGATGGTGCAGAAGGTAGTAGGCATATTTAAATAACTCAATTATTTTAGTAACAGCTCAAAAAGGGAATCTCACCATATTTTATAAAAACCATAACTTAAATAATTATATAATGTCTAGTCAAACTTGGTTATGTGATTTCATTAGACAGAAATTGAAAAAGCAGCATCAGAAAAATGTCAAAAGCTATTGTGTTTCTGATTCTGGCTTCATCGTTTCTGTATATTCTATCCTATGCTCAAATTCAACATCTTGAAGCGAATACCAAGAAAAAACCATTCATTTCAATCCGATTATCAGATGACGGCTTCAACTTTGTAAAGTCAACGATCATAACTAAAGCATTATGGTCAATAACTCCTATCCAGTTGCCCAAGCTTGAAGAAACTGCTAAAATCCCATTTATGGGTGAAGCTGAAATAATCCTACCTCCCATCTCTATAACTCAAATTTCTGATTTATGGGGTTGTCATCAGACTGGTTTTGATTCTTTTGAACTACTTGCAAGGGGCTCTGTCTGTAATCTAACAGTAAACTCCTACTATCCATTTTTTAACTGGATTGTTGGTGATAGCTGTGCCGCTATTCAGGTATAATCTCAGCTTTCATTACTTATTTTTGTAACGAGTTGATGATGATTAGTGTTTGTTTGTATAAGGTTGATGGTATGCAGCTGGAACATACATTGGAAATGCAAATCTACAATGGAAAATTGAAGCTTTCCCTTACAGATAATGTTTATAAGGAGAAACGTGTTTCTGTGCGGTCACATGTAGAAGAAGGATCCAATTGGCTCTTGCAACGGTATCAAAATTTCTCCTTCAGTGTTCTTGCTCAAGTAATGTTGGTAAGTAATTTGTTTGTTTCTTGATGTTATGATGTCAGGATGATATATGCATTTGAAAGGAAAATAGGAGTTTTACTGCAAAATGCTATTTCTGAGAAATTTAGGGAGCAGATTGTAAAGTTCGATTCTTTTATCCAAACTCTTCCCAATGAAATTCCAATAGATGAGAGTGCTTCTCTGAATGTTACTCTTCTAAAGGGTGTCTCAATCGACAACTCCTATATTTTCGACATCGATGGATCGTTCATAACAAGAAATAGGACTCCTTACCCAGCTACCAGCTTCAGGATTCCGAAACCTGCAGTTTTCTGCTCAAAAAAATCGAAACAGATAGTAATTTCAATAGATGAACATGTCTTTAATTCTGCATCAGCCCTCTACTTTGATGTAAGTAATGGGACAAGAATGAACCATATGATAATCTCCATTAAATATATAACGATTTTGATCCTTAATTTCAGGCCAAATATATGGAATGGATTGTGGATGAAATACCAGATGATAATCTGCGAAATACAGCTGGGTGGAGTTCAATTCTTCCTCAACTGCACAAGCAATATCCCAACTGTGAAGTTAAACTTGAAATATCTTTAACTTCACCTCCAGTGATAAGAATTTCAGAACGAAAAATCGATGCAAATGCTAATGCCGAGTTGATAATTAATGTGTTGAAAGCTGACCAACTTATACCAGTTGCTTGTTTTTCTCTGGTAAGTTGTATTGTAGGTTCATTGTTCAAATCAATCAATATATAGATAGTAGCAGTTGACTAAATCTGAATAATGTGAAAAACAGAAGATGAATGGGTCAGTTAGAGTTGGAATGATAGAGGATGAATATGAAGATTCCGGTCCAGGCATATTGACAGTCAGTGGCAATGTGATATTAAAAGACTTGTCGATGTCGTTGGGTTGGTCTAAAATTGGAAATCTTGATGATCGCGTGTATCTTATTCAGGTACTTGAATTAAGATGCATTGCAAGTATTATTAAGCCAAGATACATCTTCAGCCATCTCAACTTGTCACGTTTCACCGATCAGCCATGAACTTTCACTTGTTTCAATTAGCCCCTGAACTTGGCAGAAGTGTACTAGATTGCCGTCTGAACGCCATGCGCCGGCTTCTGATTGGTTTGACTTTTCAAATATGTCATTCTCTTTCTCCAACAAAAAGATACATGTGGCGTTCAAGGTCAAAACTGGTGCACTTTTAACTAGTTTAAGGGGCTCACGAGTAAAAGTCAAAGTTGAGGGGCAGTCGGTAGAATGTGTCAAGTTAAAATGTATACTGCCTAATCTTAAATTGTATGTTTTTGGGTTGATAATCTCAATAATAACTGCAGAGTTTTGTGGAAAGTGTGTTGTTGCCAAGTGCAAATGCAAAGCTGAGACGAGGTTTTAACATGCCTGGATTTCATGGTTTTGTTCTTTGGAAGGCTGAAATAATTCTCTCTGATTCAAAAGTTACACTTTGTGCTGATTTGGCTTACAGTGAGCTTCAATAACTTGAGCTTCTCTCCTATGTTTTATCTGGGTTATACTTTGTATAAAGAAGAGTGATCGTGTCTTTGTTAGATAAAAAAGAATGGTATTGTGATTATGGGCCTGTTTTCTTTTACGATATTCTATTTTGCGAATCTTCTTTGTACTCTCGAGGTTCTTGTTACTGCTCCTTTTAAGACCACCGGCCATAATCGTTTTATTTTATTGCATTGCAATGCCACAAAGTCCTTGTTTGGCATCAACATCCTTTTGCATTCTTATGTACCCTTCTTATGCAATTCTTTTTTATTCTCTTTATCTTATTATAGCCGACATCATAATGTAGTTGACATTCCTGCATGGATAATTTGTCAACTTTACTCGATTTAGGGCCATATATTTCAGGGAGATATGTATTATACATTAACCGAGCCTTGGTTTTCCTTTCCCACTCTCATTTCGAGGAGGTGAATGTATATTATACATAGTTTCCCATTTGTACCAAAGAAGAAAAATAAACACGTAGTTTCTGATAGTTCATGAAGATGCATACCGTTACTAAGACGAGTCTTGTTTTAATGCTGAGGCAGGCTCAATTTTGTTCCAACATTACTGTACCATTGTAATGAAATATCAAGTTCATTTAACTCAAAACTCGATTTCTCTCTATGCTGACTGTTTGGACAATTGACTTGAATAAAACTGCACTGAAATAACTATAATACATTCAGAAAGACTAGAACTTAACATGAAATAACACTTGATCATAATCCTTATTATTAAATGTGAATTTTATATCAAATTGATAGGTTGAGAGGTAGAAGGTGGTGCAGGAAGGTAGAAGCCATATTTAAATAACTCAATTATTTTAGTAACAGCTCTTTCAGCATCTCCAAACCCACTTCGAAAAAAAAGGGGATGAAATAAAGTGCCAATAACATTTCATTATTAACTTCAAAGAATGAAGTTGTTACAATGCAACTTCAAAATTGAAGTTGCACCGTAGCAACTTCAAATAATATAATATTATTTTTTATTTAACTTTAACTTTTTGTATTCTTTATTTTATTTTAATTGGTTGTTTATTATTTGAGTTAGTTAGAAAGGGTTAAATAATAATATTTTATTTTTGAAGTGGAAATTTGAAATGAAGGGTTGGAAAATAAATACCGTAGTAGAGTGCAGCATCTGATAATGTCAAAAGCTATTGCGTTTCTGTTTCTGGCTTCATCATATCTGTTTATTCTTTCCTATACACAAAGTCAATATCTTGAAGCGAACACCGAGGAAGAAGCATTCATTTCAATCCGATTATCAGATGACGCCTTCAACTTTATAAAATCATTGATCATAAGAAAAGCATCAGGGTCAATAACTCCTATTAAGTTGCCAAAGATTGAAGAAACCGCTAAAATCCCATTATGGGTGAAGCTGAAATGATTCTACCTCCCATCTCTATAACTCGAATTCTGATTCAGACTGGTTTTGAACTAGTTTCAGTGGGAGATGCAGGGGAAATTGTTTTTAACTAAATGCTTGGTTATGCCACTTGGGAGGTGTGAGATGGTTTTAGGAGTCCAGTGGTTGAGGACCTTGGGCAAAATTAAATGGGATTTTAAGAAACTTGTTATGAAGTTCAAGCTGGATGAACAAATGAATGAATTACAAGGATGTGATAATACTGCTGTCAAATTGATTACTGATCACAGCCTACATAAGTTGATTTGCAATGGTCATGTAGCATATTTGGCGCATGTGGCAGAGGCTAATGTAGGGGGTGCCCCAGATGATGAAACTCAACAGGACTTATACCCCGTGCTGGAAAAGTATGGGTTCTTGTTTGACAAAATCTCTAAGTTACCTCCTTTGAGAGACCAGGATCATAGGATTCCCCTAATAGAGGGAGCACAGGCTGTGAATATTAGGCCCTACAAGTACAATATAATTCAGAAGGATGTTATAGAGAAGATGGTACAGGAAATGTTGGATAGTGGAGTTATACAACATAGTGTGAGTCCTTACTCTTCACCTGTGGTGCTAGTTAAGACGAAGGACAATACTTGGAGAATGTTTGTGGATTACATGGAATTGAACAGTAAGACTATCAAGGATAGATATCCAATTCCTGTGATAGATGAGCTGTTTGATGAGCTTTATGATGCTAGGATCTTTACCAAAATTGACCTAACTTCAGGATATTGGCAAATCAGAATGCACCCCCCTGATATTTATAAGATTGCATTCAGGACACATACTGGGCACTATGAGTTCATAGTCATGCCTTTTGGACTCACCAATGCTCCCTCAAACATTCCAGAATCTGATGAATGAAATTTTCAGGCCTTTTCTGAGGAAATTTGTCCTAGTTTTCTTTGATGATATCCTAGTTTAAAGCAGAAACATGGAAGCACACATTGAGCAGTTAGAAATGGTCTTTCAAAAATTGGCTGAGAATCAACTATTGGCTAAGAAAAACAAATGTGTTTTTAGAACTAAGCGAGTGGAGTATTTGGGACATGTGATTGTAGCAGGAGGAGTATCCACTGATCCAGCTAAGATACAAGCAGTGGCTGAATGGCCAATACTAGCCAATGTCAAGCAACTCAGGGGTTTTTTGGGCCTTGCAGGCTATTACAGGATGTTTATCCAGGGGTATGGAGTCAAGAGTAAACCCTTAACTGAAATGCTCAAGAAGGATGGCTTCATTTGGACAGAATCAGCCATAGCAGCATTTCATAATTTAAAATTAGCCTTAACTTCAGCCCCTGTGTTGGCTCTGCCTAATCCGAGTAAGGAGTATGTGGTTGAAACAGATGCTTTTGATTTTGGGTTTGGGTTTGGGTTTGGGGGCTGTCTTGATGCAAGAGGGTCATCCCATTGCTTATATTAGTAAGGCAATGTCAGAGAGGCATAAAGGTTTATCAGTTTATGAAAAAGAGTTGTTGGCAGTGGTTCAGGCAATTAAGAAATAGCACCATTACCTCAGTTACAAGAAATTCATGATCAAGACAGATCACAGAAGCCTCAAGTATCTATTAGAGCAGAGAATTACAACTGTAGTACAGCAAAAATACATAGCCAAGCTCCTAAGTTATGATTTTGAAATCATTTACAAGCAAGGGAAGGATAACATAGTGGTTGATGCCTTATCTAGGTTGCCTACTGAAGGGAATTGTCATCGAAAACATAACCGCGTCGGCGGAATTACCGGTTAAAATTTTCTCGAATTCCAATAAGATCTTCTCAAGAACCATTGATAGGGTTTAAAAAGGATTATATCACAGATAAAAACTTACTTGATAGTCTCTTTAAGAGACGGATGTCGTGAAGCTCGCAATTGGAAGCTCTCCAATCTCACGTGCACGAACTACTCTCGAT
>CATIWQ010839670.1:0-27754 GCA_949673415.1 Euphorbia schlechtendalii | reverse complement strand
TATATATATATATATATATATATATATATATATATATATATATATATATATAATACCAGCGAGATACACAATATAAAAATATTCATTGATAAATAACAAAGATGCCTTATTTTTTATAATAATAACATGAAACTGTTTGTACATTATAAACTAACAAAGATATATCATCTTAATTGCCTCTAGAGCATACATCATGTCTAACAAGATTGTTCTACTCCTGGGCCTTACCCTTCTCCTTTGAGGGAGGAGAACCTCCTATTTCCTCCTCTCCATCCACTTTGGACTTCTTAGAGAGGCTCTCCATAGATGGGGAAGACTGAGACCACTTAGGAGGTCTTGCTCCTTTGTGAAGAACTCTTCATGGGCTTCCTATCCTGCTTCCCAGCCTCGGGGAATTCCACATCCCATACCACTTGCTCAGTGGCATTATCCTAATCCCCTTCCTCCTACTTCTCTTTTTCCTTCTCTTTAGAGGAAAGAATGCCCACCACTTGCATTGAGTTAGAGGGCAAGCCGACCTCTTGCATCTCCTCCACATCTTGAAGGAGCTAGTCCATAGAGAGGTTTGGTCAAGACTCTAGTCTTGGTTCATAGATGCCACCTCTATTATAGCGGGAGCCACGGTGGTAGGAGGGTTGGCCAAATGTGTCTGCATTAACTCTACAAGAAAAGCCATCATGTTATCAATTTGATCAACCATTCCTGCAAAAGAAAAAATTAAAGTAAATTGATAGTAAGGGAAAAAAGGAAAACTTACGAGGATGGCCTTGGGGATTCCTAACTATAGTCAAGATCTCATTATCCAGCTTGTAACAGGCACTATTGGACCAAACAAGTTCCTAGGCTCTCTTCCAATGAATAAGAGTCGGGTTAAGTTGATCTAGCACAAAGATAGTTCGACGTTGGTTAAAGTTAAGGCCCCCATCCCTCATCCATGAGTTATGGTTGGCGGGGTCACTATTCTAGTGAATGGGGAAGGGAAAGTCTTCCCCGTCATATAGAGATCTCGTCTCGGTATTGGCCTCCTTCCTAACCCACAACTATTGATCTTTAAAATTGTTAACAAAGTCTAACTTGGCTATCAACTTTAGCACGGATAACTATTGCATTTATCAATAGAACATCCTGGTTTCCTAGAGACAGGGTGATAGAAACTTTGAAAAACCATCTTATCAAGCTGAAGCCTAGGTTAGTGCAGAGTTTATCAACTAGAGAGCTCTATCCAAGAGTTGGGATGTACTTGGCCTAGGAAGAATGAATTCATGCAAGACGGAGCAGATGGAGTACGATAGGGGAAGGAGGAAACCCCACTCCACTTACTTTTCAAAAATACCAAACATCCCAGAAGGGTTATTTATACACTCATTACCATCGGGTAAGACAGTGAGCAACCCCGGCTTATCAGAGATAATGGGGATAACTTGCAAACGCCTCTCCTCCGTCATTAAGGAACAGACTTTCACATTTCCATAGGGACATTTTTCCCTCTTCTTTTTATTCTTAGGTTTAGGGGGAGTCTCAAGGTTAATCCAAGCTAGGTCAAGGCAATACTCAATGGATCGGTCAATGTAAAGTAAGGGAGTATAGTTAGGGGGTGGCTCAAAGTTTAAGGCCATCCCCTTTGTGGTGGAGGGGAAAGTATTTACAAGAATGGCAGAGATGGGATAACTTGAGGATTCTCCTACAGTATGGGAGGAGTTCTTCAAAGTTTTAGGAGTCATGTGGGAGATTTAAGTCACAAAAGAAAGGGAAGAGAAAAAAAAGGAAAACAGGAAACTTACTTAGTCGAAGCACGGAAACAGAGCTTGAATAGGAGCATGAGGAGAAATGAAGATTGAATCAAATCGTGAGAGTACAAGAGGAAGTAAGAAGAAGAACACTGTTGAAAAGGGGCGAATTTATAGGAGAAGATAAGTGAGAAGTTGCACTTTAATCATTACAACACATCTTCCCCGTATAGCGGGATTTTGAAATGAAGAGTTGCGCATGGTGGGTGACAAAGTGAAGAGTCACGAGTGGCACATGAAAAACCTGCAGAATTTAAAACTGAAACAAGTTAAAACCAAGGCCACTCTAGTGATGGCAATTTCATTACTCGGTATAGGCCACAAACGATTTGAGGCTTGTAAAACCTCGATCCATGCTTGGGGGGGACTACTCTGGGAACTAGAGTCTTTTGCAAAGTAGTAAAATCCAAGCTAGTCTAGTTTAAAAAAAGAGAAATATGAAACTAGAAAGATTGGCAAATTTCAGGGGATCAACAAATTCCTATCCTCTTCAAGATCACTAATTCCATGGGATCGGTAAATTCCTATCCTCTTCAAGATCGGCAATTCCATGGGGTCGGTAAATTCCTATCCTCTTCAAGATTGGCAACTTTATGGGATCGGTAAACTCTTATCCAGTTCAAGATTGACAAATTCTATTAGATTGACAAATCTTTATCCAAAACAGAGCCATCGAGTTTTGTGAACATAAGTCCAGTCTGGACAAAAGTTTCCAAGTGCTAGACCTAAAAGAGTCTAGCTTAGGCCGGGGGGACTTATGATAATAACCCACCTACAGGCCCATGAGGCCCATTTAGCTTAAGAGCCCTGTCTACCCATTTTGCGAATTGGAGGTTACGGTTGTGCTGCATTACTTAGGCTGTTATCCTATTAGTGGGGTGGTCATGCCCACCATTATGACATTTAGGCCATGACCTGGGCGGTTTATGCCAATACACCATCAGCCACCTATATAAATCATTTTTTAAGGACTCTAGTACGTTCTACACCTATTCACTACACTTTTTAATTATCATCACCTCCCCCTTGTCAACTAACTTGAGCATCGGAGAGGCTTTGTCGGTACCCCGTTCGAGCCTATCTAACCTCTTTGCTGTGTTGCATATTACCATATTTGGATCGCTTGACATCAGGTTTCAAGCTGGGGAAAATTATCAATTAGAAAAAGAATGAGCAGAAGAGAAAGAATATATGGTATATTTATACCATATTTATTTTAAGTAAATGTTTATTATTTAATATTTTTTTATTTAAATTTTCTATCCACTATGTAAATGATAAAATATCTTGTCGCTATGTTTTCACCGTTCATCAGTATTTTCCGCAACATTTTGCAAAAAGTGATGCGGAAAAAATGAATTTTTTTACATTTTATTAACTATTGCAACACCGAGTCCACACTTTTTTTAAATGTGTTGCGACAAATCAATATTTTTTTCAAAATTGCAACACCGGTCATTTTGGTTGCAACAAGTCATCTATGGTGTATTGCAATTTCGTCTCTCGATAGCTTTAAATACGACTTATAATCTTATCTTAGTCCTAAACAACATATTAATAAACTTGAAAGAAAAACTTCATATATACCTTATATCAAGAATAAGTATAATTAAAGTATGGTTAAACACATAAAATATATGTTCTTCAATTTTTATGTATATTTTTTTAAAACATAAAACAATACTATTTTTCAATCAATTTAAAAATCAAATTACTAGATGAAAGAAAAATGAACAGAACACATATAACAAAAAAATTTATTTTCTCCCCCCAAATTAAAAGTACCCAATTTCCTCATTGTGTGGAGTCACACCAAACTAATCCTAGAAAAGAGTAAATTATTCTAATCTTAAAATGAAAAACAAACAATCATGTAAAAGAAAATTAAGGTAAAATTTCTAAAGAATGGATAAAACTATCTAAAAGTGTTGCATTCTTCTTCATCTCTCTTTCGATGTCATGAAAAAGGATCTTCTTATCCATCATCTTTTCATTCAGTGAATCTTGATCACTTTGAAGAATTTGCAACCTTTGAAATATCAGTTCATGATAAACCTTCAAGGTTTGTCCAACAGTTTTCTCATACTCCTCCTTATCCTTGATCATGTGTCTTTTTCCTTTACCCATATTTCGATCTATCTTTTCCTCCCAACTCTTCCAATCATAAAATGTTTTTTTTCTATCAATACACCTTACAAGGAACCTAAAATCAAAAAGAATCTCTTTATTTATATGGAATTTGATCTTCGGGAGTATAAACTTTAGAATAATTTGAATTTCTTGCAATATGATTCAAAATATTACCCATCAACTTATAACCAAATTGCAAAGATTCATGATTATTTGATGCATCCATCAACACATTCATCATTATATGCGAAATATCAACCATTTCTTTCTCTTCAATATAGTGAAAAATGAAGAGATTCTCAGGATAAACAATCACTATGCAATAGATGGCTTGTTGCAACACCAGAAAAATGTTCTTTAAAGTGCTAAAAATGGTGCAACAGCTTATGTTGCAACACTTATCCTAAAAAAGTGATGGTTTAGCTCAACTTGCAATATATGCCTTTTGCAACATATATTGCATATATAGCAACTCACTGAAAATGTGTTGCAACATGCGTCTATTGCATCACTTTTTGACCGTATTGCAACTAGATATTTTGTGTTGCTAGTAAACCCCCACCGTCATGGTCAACGGCCATTAGTTTTATTGGCAACACTTTTTGCCGGAACGGCAACACTTTTTCATAACACTTTATTTTTTGCATCATTTTGTGGTAAGTTTGCAACACTTATATTTTACACTTTATTTTGCATTTGGTCACTTTTATTCTTGTTTGCAACACTTTTTTTACACTTTTAATTATCATTTGCATTACTTTTATTCATGCTTGCAACACTTTTAGGGTACACTTTATTTCTCCTTTCCAACACATTTTCGTATTTGCAACATCTTTGTTAAAACTCTTGCGTGGGCAGTTCCAACTCTATTTAAGAATATTGCAACACTTTTTTTTTATAAAAATTGATGTATATGGCTGCTTGATTAATTTATATTACCAAAACACCAAAAAAATTCATAGTTTTACAATATTAAGTAATTTATAAAGACATCAACAGTAAGCACTTAAAAGTCTGGCTACCAAATTGTTCCACACATAAATCCACAAAGAAAAAGTATCTAAGTTTACAGAACATAAAACCCATAAGTTACACACCTAAGTTCATAAAACCTAAAATCCATAACTTAATCACCTAAAATTTCATAAAACCTATAACTACAAAAACATAAAATATGTTACTTAATAAACTGCCATGTCCTCCCTCAAAGACTCATTGTCACAGTCATCCAAATTAACGTATTCCAAATTCATTGTCAGAGTATGATTTTCTTTAGAAATCTTTTTCACTATCAAAGCCAATTGTTCCTTCACTTGATTATTGACTGTCCCCTTCACTACTAATTGCATTTTATCTTCGAGCCTTGCTTCCAATTCATCAACAATAATGGGTGTCTCACTTGAAGTGTTTGTCTCCTTCACTATCTTCGATTTCTTCGGCAATGTTCTCCTGCCAACTAGCCATGAGGGTCCATGAGACGATTCCCCATAAATCAACCATTCAACACTTTCACTATCAAATCAGAATTACAAATTTCTTGCAGAGTGGACTGCAAAATGCCAAAAATAAAAATACTCACAACAAATACATTACCAACATATGTATTCCCAACAGATTTATTCTAAATGAAAAGTGAATATATTCCCAAAATACTACCAAAAGCAAAGTTGTAAGTATCAATTTGTACTCTAAATTTGTCATACAAACATGCTAGCCGGCACAATCTTATTTCAACAGTTCAAGATAGTTTAAAAATTATACAAATGCAACAAGGGAAACTAGAATAATTACTTTATAAAATGCTCAACACAAAACACAATGTCGATGTTTATACTAAACAAATTTATCTCACTACACCTCATATAACCAAATGAATGCATAAGACCTAATAAAAGCTACTAAAATTACAAATAAGCTGACATCTACCAATTTGGAAATTTTTTAAGCATAAAGAACAAGTTTTTTAACTGTAAAAGAGCTCAACAATAATATTGAATTGGAACAAATAAAATAAAGATTTTATCATTCCTTGATACAAGAATGATAAAAATGAGCATAGTTCGTCATTGCAAGTTTACATATGAGTAACATTTTTTCAATATAAACACTTACAATTTTAATATTTATGGCTTCGATATTTGTCTTGTATTTACGTCCCTCTTTGAGATTAACAATCTGAATGAATAGTTCAACCTTTGACGGTTCTTGCTCATTTGTTTCAATTTTTTAGCACCTAAAGAAATTCAACAGATATCATGATAGTGCACACCAACTGATATATAAAATTTCAACAGTTATCATTTTATCACAACCATGTATTGAATTTTATACATACCTATTTATTGTTCACTTGAGCAAAACTGATTGGGCCTCAAGTATGTGGTTCGGTAATCTTACTTTGACTAGTAGCATTTCACTCAACTGTCGCGTACAATAGCATATTCAATGGTTCACTACTTCAAGCCTAATTCCAATAAATGGAAAAATAATTTTAATAAGACATTGTAATGTACCTTAACCTTCAGATCCGACCAACATGTTATGAGCTCCTTGAACTCTTGAAGTGGAATGTTGCATGGCCTCTTCTTTAACATTTTCCATAATTATTGCTAAAAGGAGTGAAATGATCTTTCTTGATTGGAGACTTGATCACCTTCCAAGCTTCGCGTATTGTATTCAAAACCCAACATTTTCTTTTTGCATCAATTTCATACTTATCCTACAATATATACGATCATGTAATTAATTATAAATTTTGAAAATTAAGAAGCTCAACTTTTATAATTGCATTTCTTACCCAAATATAGGCGCATAAGCCATTTTCATCAGGAATTCTATGCCTGTTAACAAAGTTCAAAGGCACATACTCCCATTCTAAAGACCCTACTAACAAGCTAAACTATGAAATCAATCCAACATCGGTTGAAACTGGTTGACACCTTTCGTTCAGAGGTATAGTCTTGTGCTCCTTCCTTTTATACATAAAATCCATCTTTGTTTTTCCTCTACATTTTCTTTTCTTACTTTCAGCTTCCATTACATCTATCAATATGACTTCAAGGACAAATAAAACAAGTAAACATGAAAAAGTGCAAATTTAGATACATAAGTAGGTTGAGATTTAATCTGTTGTTTGTTCATTGGGTTGAGATTGAGGTGGGGGCAACACATACTTTGAAATTTCTTTATCATTAACTTCTTGATCCCTCAAAGCGACATAAGCATCCATGGACCCAACTCTAGTATTATTTTGCCACTGTAAGGGTTCTAGAATGGAAGAACAACCAGTTGCCTCAATCACATTTGGAGGATTTTGTTCAGCATCACTTTTTGGAGTTGCCCTCGATTTTGTATTCCTTCTTTTTTGAAACCTTGTTATACGAGTTAGACTACACTTTGAGACTTCATGAGCACAATCCACCATGTAGTAAAGGGAATGAAGAAAATAATCATTATAACTAATATAATAAGAGAAGAATAAAATAGCAAGGCCAAATCAATTTAGTGTAAATTAACACATGAACTGATAAAACAATATAGCTAAATATCGATTGTAAATTAAAAGTCATAGCTGCTATTGATTCAAACTAGGCTAAATACCTTTGTTACTCGAATCTGTTGTTGTGAGATTGCATCTTCTACCACAATAGTTATTGATTCAATCTGCACTTTTTATTTTAATTTATTCTTCCTATCCTGTTTCGGAGCCCATACTTAGTTCCCTTTTCACTCCTAATTCATACAAAGGGCAATCAAAGGAAAGTCAAATTTAATTACCTAATATATCCAATTAATCCACATTATTTCACAATATATTCAACACCCATAGGAATGACTTGTACTTACCTTTTTTTTCTCCACAACAACTAGAGATGTAGAAAAGTTTGATTGGGATGGAGTTATGCCCTGACTTGCAGCATGTTACCATAACAATCTCTCCTACTCCTCATTGACGTTGCACTACAATAATGACATTATTTTCTATTTACAATCCTTGAGTAACATAATAATGAAATTAATTTTTGGCCATCATGTTGAAGAGCAATAAACCAAAAACAAAGATTCACTAATTTCTATGCTTATGCTAGGGAAATATCAAATGAGACACAAGACTCTAATTCAAAACATAAACTTTCATCAAACCGAATGAGACAAACAAGCAAAAAAAATCATAACATAATCTTAATTAAAAGTGCCAATATAGTTATGTAATGACATGTGATGCAAGAATGTGCAGTTATAGTTCTATTTATAATCCCCACAAGAAAAATAATGATTGCTTTGAGTTTCACCCCCTATTGTTATATACACTACTCTCTTCCTACACTGTGCTAAATGAAATTGTTTTCGTGTTACAGTGATTCCAACTTATAAGTGTGTGCTTTCACTAAAATGAAAAGCAAAGGTCAAAATATTTGGAACTTTGGGGTTGTTTTGAAAGTTCCAGCAACCTACTTATCCATGCCACGAAATATCACAGGAGCAGATATTGATTGCAAGTTTTAACAATGTAGTGCATATCTCATGGTTGATTATGAGCCCATATGAAACATATGCAGTGCCTGCTCTAGATATACACAAATTTCACATCTTATAGCTTACAGCTAAAGTTCAAAGTTATTAGTTAATACCAAAAATAGCCAAAAAAAGGCTTTTCTAATAAACCACTTAAATAAAAGGAAATTATGTTTCTTACTATTTTTTAGGTAGTTAGAGACTATTTCACAAAAAGAAAAGGAAGCCCCTTGAGATGTATAGTTGACCTCACCAATATAGGGAATCTAGTCTACTAATTTTCAATGTATTCAACTCTAACATAAGTGAGACATATAGTCATTCAAACTATTGAATACCAAAGATGAATTATGCTCCATACTTTCCCACTAGCATGATTGACACTCAACAAAAAATTCACACATTTTCTTTAAAAACATCTTCATAGTAAGTTTGAAGTATACAAATAGGAATAAAATATATTGTAGCCCTTCTGAGGGGGGAAATCTCGCTAATCTGAGTTAGGTAAAACATTTAGTAGAGAAAACAAAATGCTTTGTTATAAGAAAAAACAAAATTTAACAAGCATATTATTAAACAAAGAAAATAACCATGTACCTTTGAAACATTATCAGATTCATCTTCCTTGCTTTGTTGTCCACTTTCTTTGCTTGGATAGTAATCTTCACTACACTATTCATTTTGGACTTTACTTGTACCAATTTTTGATGTATGAACCATCAAACTAGCATCCAATTTCGACACATTTGAAGAAACTAATCATTCATTATTTTCTACAAGTCTTAGCTCTTAAATCTTCCATTGGATTTTCCATCTTAGCCTTTGCTGTTACTTTAGTCTTAACAGTAGCCATCTTCCCCTTTTTTGCAGGTTTTGTATTGTCATAAACTTTCACTTAGGCTGGATTTTGCAACAACTATTTTAAGAACAACACACATATAAGAAAGTTTGTTTCATTGTGCACATTACCTAAGTACATATTTAGTACCAACTATGAGCAGACTACATTATTTTAGACCCGTGAGGTGCCGACCCTGTGACATGGGGTATTGGGGTTTTATGAAAAAATGAAATGAGAATGAAAAGTTTTATAAAGACTCGAGGCCTAAACCTCTCTTGCCTATGTTATTACAGAGTCACAACTTGGATCAACTCTTCCGAGAAATTCAGTACAACCTAGATCTATTAAGTCTAAACCATAGTAAAGAGAATTGTGTCTAGAAGAGTTATCTACTTTGTCATTATTTTAGTTTTAATTACATGCACATCACCGGCTTTATGATATTTTGATTTTTTTGTAGTCATTTTCGATTATGTTGGAGTTAATCACACACATGCGAAAAGCGATAAACAACTAAAAGAAAATGATAAATAAAGTAAATATAATGCTTCTAACCTAAAAGGGTTAGGGTAAATAATAATACAAACCATGGGGTAATAAATGGTCCTAAATACAAATGATCTATAAATACATTTTATTTACAATTGCGTTACGCGAAGGAAAGTAAATCCTTAATCATACATCTAACCTAAAACTACATGCATCCATAAAGGTTAGCATCGCATATATCACAACATCATGTCATAATTAGTTAACCAAACAAGATGTAGTTAGTAGCATAAGTTAGATTACGGTGAATAGTGTGCTACTGGATTTCAAAGTGGGGAATTCGGATTCCCGAGCGCTTTTATTGAAAATCATTTATTTTAGACTCAATTTACCAATAATTATTGTTTTATAATTAAACATGCCATAAATGAGGTCAGTTATCGCAGAAAAATGGATTTCCCATCTTGTGGGCCCTAAAACAATAATAAATAGTGAGAAAATAAACAAACTAGGCAAAAAATATAAAAATGATGAAAAATAAAGTACAAAATCATGCTAAGAGTCACCAAAAGCTCAGAATCTTACCCATTTGAGAAACGCTGAAGAACAAGATCCTGAAGTCTTTTTGTCGATTTGGTCAAAAAAGGCAGAAAAGTAGGTTTCTTGGTGAGGGTAATAGAAAACACGAGAGTTAGAGTTTTTGTTTCTAACTCGAAACAGAAATGGAAACAAGGGTTTTCATAGAAAAAATGTTGATAAAAAGGATGTAGAGATTTTCCTAACTTGCCTCAAAAGTCCAAAATTTTCTCTCTCTAGAATGCTCTTTGTAAATAGTTTCTTAAAGAGTTAAAGTCCAAACTTTAAAGAATGTAATTGTTAGATTTATATAGTGGTTGGCAAAAATCGTAAATAAGTGAAGGGTAAAGGGTATTTATGAGAAAAGAAAAATGATAATAAGGGTAAAAAGATAGTCGGGACTGGCCCAAACAATCAGAATCAATCATGACCCACCGGGATCAGCTCGATTGGGCAGGCTAGTACTAGCCTAATTTGGGTTAGTACATATACCGATGCCGGTCTCAGCCTTCTTAAGCAAGCCTAGATCGACCCAGCAGGCTGGTGCTGGCCCGCAAAGGGCTGGTCCATATAATCGAATCGGATTGGCGAGGATGGCTGGCTAATTAATGGTTTTTTGATTTTTTTAGGTTTTTAAATAATATTTTCTAATTTTTTGGGGTTTTTAATGGTCTTTTAGGACTGTTTTAGCTACCAAAAGATCTAAGGATCTCCTCCAAATGTCTCGTAATCTCAAAACGGATCTCTGGAATAGAATAGGCAAGTGAAATTACTTCTCATCATCGCTTCATGAGAGGGATCAAGAGTCCCATACTCACACCAACATACAAAATTTACCAAAATAAATTATACGTACCTAAAAGAAACAATATACCTTTAGATAAGTTTGGGCTCGGTCGCATAACAACATGCATTTGCAAGTTGGGCAATGGTGGACATTAAAGATCTACAACATTGTCAAGGTAAAACTCCACCTCGAATTCACATCTTTCAAGGTAAGCCATAAAAGTTTTATTATCTTCCACAACTTCCCAACTACCAGACACTCCTTTGATTTTAATTCCTCTGATTTTAGTATAACCAAACCATTCTTGATGTGTTCCATCAAATCAAGGAATCCATAATGATTTGGGTCCATGGAATTATTCAACATTTCTAGTTTCCCCTTTTACATATGACTTAGTGGTGAAACATCATTCGTTGTGAAACGTGAGCCACATTTCATTTTCATATTACCTAGAAAAGTAAAAGAACATCAAGATCAAAATATCCAAAAAAAGTGTCATAATCTACAAAATACAATAGCAACAAGATCATAATATGATAAACTAATCATAATCACAAATCATACAACATGTGAATTACTTATAAAAAAAGTGAAACTATTTACATCTTTATTATGTTCACTACTTCTAACTTTAATGCCATTAGATTTCAGGTCCATAATCTATTTGTCAAATAATGTTACAAGACTCCATTTCTATTTTCCTCGTGGCATAACGCACTCCCTTTTCAAGTGGACCTTGAACATAAAATACTTGTTCAACTTAGGAAGCCATGAAAAAAGGGTCATTATTTTAGCATAACTTATTGACGTTAACTCGTGTTAAACCATAGTGGCCTTTTCTTGCTAATACCAAAAACATCTGAAAAAATGACTTCAGTCACTCCCTAATAGTCAAGCTGTATAATCAACACTCCCCACTGTAGGATTTCATCTTTACAACTAGAGAAACTATTTGTTAAGGATGAATATAATACAACATTATATTATGTTGTACACTTGGAATCTCTTTGCCTTGTACGTATCCATTAGTCGCATATCCACTAAATCGCAAAGTTGATCGGTTAGGACATTTAAATAAGGTAGCTAGTTCTTTTGATATGTTTTCCATTTCTATGACCTCATTTTTAGCCATTTTTGGGATTTTATTGTTTGTTCTCTCTCTCGACTATACTTCCTTGACTTGACTCGATCACCGACCAATAATCGATGTTTCCTACATATGTTAATATGATTACACAATTATTTGTATTAATTTAGTGAGATGACTCTAACAGCTTATGTAAATTGATTTATAATTTCTTACTCTATTAATGCCTCTATATCCTTGTTACCAGAATGGAATAAGATGTATTGATGCGCTCTATCAGTAATATTGTCTTCCAAATGCACTTGTTCTCCATCTCTATTTCTCGTTGTACCTAAGGGACATCTCTCATAAGAGCTATTTGGCTTTCAACAATGAGCTGATAAGTTAACAAATTCATTTCCACAAAAAAATCTCGAACAAAATGTGTAACATTCTTTAGCCAAGTACCCTTCTACAATGGATGCTTTTGGTTTACTCTTATTTGAAATGTATGATTTCAAGTTACCTAAATATTGCTTGAAGTTCATTAATTCGATCTACCAAGGCATTGAGATTCTTATGAATTGTGAGACCATTATAAGGGTCGACAAACTCAGTAGGCTCAAGAAATGGTTTAGCCATGGTGTGAGAGGATGACACGGAATTTGATGGGCTGAGAGCGCTCGATTGAGAGGCGTGGCCACCGGGGTATTTTTGTTGAAAATAAGAAAGTACCATGTCATGGACCCGGAAAGTTTGAAAGAGAAAGCGGGAAACATTTTTAGATTGGTCAAACTCGAATCCGCCGTCTCTTAGAATAGAGTAGTCACCAAGATTAGCTCTTTCTAGGAATTAGAGTCCTATGAGGCTTAACTTCCAGGGACGACCCACTAAGACACAGAGATTCGGGTTTAGGATAAGTTGTTTACTTCTTATTGAATCACATTATATTACATCTACAGAAAACCGTATTTTTTAATTGTGCATATTTGCACTTATGTCATTTTCGTGTTTGTAATGCATGATTTAACGCGCATGTGGAAAGTAATAAATCCATACATAAAGCAATTAATTAATGTGAAAAAGTAAAGATAAAAAAGTACAAAACCTTGGGGATGCAACCACTCGCCTAATCTATTAATTCCTTTTACATAAAATTTTTTGCAATACTAGAAGGAAAATAAAACCTAGGCATGCATCAAACCTGCATCCACAAAGGTTAGCACAGGGTATATAGCACAACATGAATATTTACACGTATGATTGATTTAATTTTGACGAGCCCATGTGGCCTAATTAAATATTTTCAATTGAAAATTTCTTATTATGGAAGAAAGCAATTCATTTTATTTACACTTATGTTGTTCATTTTAATTTAATGAAAATGACCGCATGATAAAAATGTGAGGTCTGTTATCCGAGAATAATCTTAATTCCCTTCATGGGGTTATTGTAACATGTATTTTCCATAATTAAAAGAAATAGAAAAGAAGAAACAAAAATATTACATTAATATTTACAAAATGGTAAAAAGCGAAATTATTCCTAGGTCAACAGGCAGAATAAAATAAAACATGAAAAAGGCACGAGATAAAGCAACACTAAGAACTCAGATGCTCACCCTTTTCTGTGAGAATCCACTTTGGCGTATCCGTTTGATCCCTTGGAGCGTTCCCTCGTTCAATTTTTTAGTTGTGGTCTGGTGTGGAAAATAAGTGTTTATTTATCATAAAAAATAATCAGACTCGGACACTAAATTTGTTTTAGGTCCGAGAGTATCTAAGGATTTTTTCAGAAGAAGAAGGTGGAAAAATTGATTTGAATATAGTAAATTTCAGAATCCACGCGTACTTTGGATGCGAATGTATTTAAAGGATTTAAAAGAAAATATTTTTTGTAAAGTCTTCCGAGTCGTTCTCTCGAGAAAATCAAATTTTTCTAAAAATTTCCAGGTCCTCTAATTCGAAAAAGAGCCCCGTATTTATAGGGTAAAAATCGAGCTTGCTACAATTCCCAGCAAGGGGTCTCGTTAGGATTTCTAGCGAGGGACTCACTTGAAATTCTAGCAAGCCTGCTTGGCTTGTTGGAATCCAACAAGTCGGTTTGCTAGGCTCGCCAGCCCGGCGAGCCCAGCTTCTTTGGGCTCTTTGCTATATATTTTTTTATTTTCTTTTATTATTATTATTATTTATTTTAGTTTATTTATTAAAGTCAAGTTTTAACATAAATTGCTGACGAGGAATATTCCCATTCGAAGATCATCGAACGATCAAAAATTATGTGATCCAAGGATAAAAAAATCCTGAAAAGCCATCATCATTGAATGCGCGAGCTTGTAAAAAATCCCGTACTCACAGCTGCCCCTCGTGTGATTATCACTTGTTATATAACCAGTATGATCACACAGGATGAATTGGAGGGATTTAGAATATGCCTGATCGGTGAGATTGGTGATTTCTTTATCCCCATTTGGTGATGACCTGAGCCTTCCTTTCCGGCACCGTATCCTCATGAGATTGCCCATTTCTTTCTTCAAAATCCCTTGGTGTTTGATGCCCTTGCAGGTGGGTCGACCATTTCTTTCTACGACGTCCCTTTAGTAGTTGGCAACTGTTTCCTTCTTTGACTCTATTATCGTGTACCCCTTGTGAGTTTGTTGGAGTTGCTAGAGGTGGTGCCTGAATCCGTTTTTTTAAGGTGACCTTGATGGAGGGATATCTAGCCGTTTCTTTCTTTGGTTGGTGGATGAGATTGATTCTATCTTCAGTTATCGAGATAATCGTTTCTTGCTTCGGTTGTATTTTTGAATTTCCTTAGTAGGATGTTGACTTGTTTCTTGTGATAAATTAGAGAAGAAGTGTAATGTTAGTACATTTTTTTATGAATGTATTAATTATTTGATTTAGTTTATGAGAAGAAAAATTTTTTGTCACTTCAATAAAAAATTAAAACATGATGAATAAATGTGTTTAATGAAAATTCAGGGATGTCCTGAAAATTGCGCCGTTGTTTTAGGAGGCTTTTGTGATGTGATGTTGCTTGAATGAACTTTAGGCTTGAATGAGCCATCATCCTTACTGATGTTCATAGATTCCTCAAGTGGAGGTGGAGTTTCTTATTTACCGGGACGGTGTTGCCCAGTTTGGCATTGTCTTAACCTGTAAATGACATGATGCGTATGTAATGTATGTATGTTTTTATGCATGGGCAATATTTATCACATGATGTATGTTCATCTGTTGTAGGTATTGTGGGCTTCATTCATTTGAGAGCCTTCTCTTGTGATGAGACATAAGTGCCCCTATGATTTTTCTCATTGAGGATTCCATGGATGACTCCATTGGAGTGATGACCATGGGTTCGTTGAATCAGATTCGAGTTCAAAGCTTGGATATGGTTTGAGGAAGGTCTAAATGAGTCATTGATCCTATTGTGTAGGCGATGATCGCTCATAAGGTATTTACCTAGAGTGTTGGAGGTACATGATGTCATGCACCATTCTTAGGATAAGATGATGACTTTGATATTTCTTTGGTTCTAATTACTACATAGATCGTCCTTACTAGTTTTCAATCTATTTAACCCTGTCTTAATTTTTTCCAAGACTACCCTTTCAGGTTTTCAATCTAGTAGACTCATTTCTTCTTTCTTTTATTTTTTAGATGTTTGCTTGTGATATTCTACAATTGGCATGCAAGCAATCAAAATAAGCATATTCATAAAGATTAAGTAAAAATGACACTTCATTGATGAACTTAATATGGGTACAAATGTTTCAAATGATTTGATTCCTGCCATCAATTAGCCCTTTTAGGTTTTCCAACCTATGTGGTTCTCTCGATGTTCTAAGTTTTGCCTAAGTCACGGGTTTTCAACTCAGTGGACTATTCTTTTTCTATTTTGAAAAGGGGCCCTAATTTTTGCTCAAGTAACAAAGTGCTAATTGACAAGCTAATTATAAATTTAATTTTTATTGGTATTGCTTTTTACCAATTTATTTCTTTCACCTATGCTTGATAGAAATTGTGTTAGTCTTGTTTGACTTAACTGATAGATTGGTTGTTGTTCATGTCTATGATTTGAATTGTTGTCTCGTTCAACATTTTTTATCGATTGGTTGGTGCTCATGCTACTTTACTAGCTTGAGGTGAATGCGATGATGAGTATTGGTTCTTGATTGTCAGCGTTTCCTTCTATTATTCTCCTACGATAGGTGATATGTAGAGTATTGGAGGCTTCTGGTCTAGTAACTTGATTCCATCGAGGGTAAACATTTTATGTTCAATGATATTCCTTTAATGGTGTGATGATTTCCCCATAAATGGTAGTGAGTCATGCAATGGAGTAGTTGATGTGTTTAACGATTTGACCCCTTCTTTGGCATTGTGCCGGTTGTTTGACTTCAATTTGTTTTGTTGAGATTTTGGCCTTATTCTGGCTTCGATCATTTTAATCTTTGTGTGATTGACTTAATAGTCAATGGACGTTTCATGCTTGAAGATCTTTCTGTCAATCTTACGTCTTTATAAGATGAGCAGATGCTATCATGCATTGTCTAAGTACTTACTTTTATCTCTTACTTTCCCTCAAGAGTCAAATCATTTGAACTTTTTACAATTGTAAGGGATCCATTTATACCCATATTAATTTCATGACATGATGTGTCACATGTGCAAAAAACATTATGTATATGATTATGAGAATGCGTGATATCATCAATAGAATATCAAGCAAGTAAACAAAGTTCAATTTATTCAAGAATTCAAAAGCCTCGTGGGTAAAGTTGCTAAGAAGAATTAATTTATTACATCATCATGTGGTCATCTTCTTGTACTAGTGCCCCGCAGATTTGCCCATGGATTCAAAGTTCTCTATCCTATCCACCTTCTCAAACACTTCTTGATAGCTTGAAAAGATGTACGACCCGAAATTGTTTCTGTAAGATGGCAGTGCACCATCTAGAAGCTTGGTTATCATCTCTGGTAGAGTTAAGCAAGCCCGAAGCCTCACCTGTGTGGCCATCCAATGCCCATAGTAAGATTTGAAGCTTTCACCCTTACTCTGGCCTTATAGCCTCCAGATGTTGCATTGTGGTTTCCATTTGAGTGTTGAAACCATAATGCCCCATCATAGCCTGAGTAAGACTGTTCCGATAAGTAGCTACGTCTAGTGGAAGGTGACTGTACCATTCATTAACCGGGTGGCCCAAGGTGACGATGAAGAGCTTAGCCTTCATCCGTTCGCTAACCCTTAATAATCTCATCATTATCTGATAATGCATTAAATGAGCACACGGGTCTCCATACCCCACATACTTTTCAAACTATGACATTGTAAAGTTTGGTGGCAATCTTCATCCCCGATTGTCGGCTGCGCCAAGTATACATTCATGAGATGGCCACCATGAGTGGCAAAGAATTGTTGCCACAATTCTTCCATGCCTAGTTGTTGGAGGATGGCGTTCCCAATGCCTGGATAGAATCCTTATTTCCCATGGGGAAATGCAGCAAAATTGGGTAGTTATAGGGTAACCTGGAAATGTGAGGCAAATGGTGTGCTCCAATTAGGAATGGATTGTTAGGCAGCTCCTTGATAAAAAGGTCCTAGTGTTAACATTGGCAGAAGAAGATGACTTTGTCCCATCCCAAACTGGTACAAGGTAGTAGGAGATGGGCACCATATGTGAGGTGGAAGGTCCCCTTATTCTAGGCTGGCTAATCGAGCCACCGTTATTAAGGGTAGCCCTTAGATTGGACACCAAATCATGAACCCTCCCGGCATGATGGGAAATAAGCGATGCTAGTTGTTCTCTATTTTTAAAGGCTGTCAAGGTAGCTGCAATCTCAGCGCTCACCGACGATTGATGTGTCTGTTGAGAGTTTTGTCTCGTAAGGAAAGGGTGATCCTCCCCCACACCTTCTTCTTGTGGATTGGCCATACTATCGAGGTTGAAAGAAGTATGTTGAACTAAATCAAAATAGGAACCAGTGTCCTCACTTGAGTTAGTGTACGGAACCCCTTCCAGATTGGCCATGATCAGAGAAATGCCAACTAGGCGATGAGCAGTCCTCCTCCAAGCTAGGATACACAATTAGAATATCAGACTATACATGTAAGATTCATAACATGATTCATGATGCTAAACATGCGTGAGATTTTAATGTTATGGTTGCATTCACAAGGGGTTAACATGCTATGATGTGAGGTAAATAATGTGTTTGTCAATCCATTTGAAACAAATAGGTCAATCGTTAGATAAAATAGGTAAAAATGAAAACACAACCCTTGGGGATGGATTTGAGATCTATACGATGTTTGTGTGATATCTTAATGTGAATGGTGTATATTAAGTGACCAAGTTATCCGTGTGGTAATGGTCAACAGTTTGAGATTTTGTACTGTGACTAGATCTCATGGAATGAGGAGGTCAAATTAATTTGGGGTAAGCAGTGCGACATACCCTGATGAAATCGAATAAAATTTAAATAAGATGAAAGTAACCACCTTATGTAGTTATTGAATGATTTGGTTATTTTTCCCAATTAGGGCAGAGTTTTAGATGTTAATGTGGTCATCACTTCAAGAGGATATGGGATGATGCATGAATCATTGCCCCTTGTGGGTGAATGGTTTGGGTATTAAACATATACCCTTGAAGATTTGGTAAGGTAGAACTTCTGAAATAAGTTATCTTTGTGTGGGCTTAGGTTTGGATATCAGCAAGGACATCACATGATGTGGGAAAAATGGTTTGGGTAAGTATTTGCCCTGTTTGGGTTATGTGGCATGTGTGATTGCTCTGTGTAGCTTGTGAGTTGGATGTCGAGTGGACATCTCATAGGTAATGTGTGAGATATATTATTGCCCCTTGTGAGCTAAGTGCCAGATGTCAAGTGGACATCATGCAAATTGGGGTGAATGATGCAACATAATTTAATTGGTTCATGTTATCTTAGGGTGACACGATCTCAAGTATTATCTAATCATTAGTGTATGTGACATCGATTTGGTATCATGATGATGAGAAAATGCTATGTTAACATTATGAGTGTGTGTGTTCGAGTGTCTGGACTAAGATTCGTGGCTAGCGTGACATTTGTATAGTGGTAAGTAGTAAACACGTAGCACATAGCATGCAACGTTCAATATTCCAACCATACAACTCCCACGTGTAAGGTTTTTGGCTAGTCTCTATCCTATGTTTGGTTCATCTTAGTACCACGGGGATACTAAGGAGCGCACCTGCAAGGAGTTATAATGCATGATTGTTTGTTAGGTAACACTATAGGGAAAAAGCCTAAGGCTTATTTATATGAGGTTTGTAAGTGGGTTACTGATGTAGAAGGTTCTTGTTGCACTAAAATACACTCCAAGCCTCTCACCAAAGGGGTTCTAACGAGGGAGGAACATGTGATATTGCAACAAGTGATCCGCCGGCTCAAGTACTATCTTTTCTCAGCGAGGCAGATTAGTACAAGAGAAAACTTTGCAGTAATAGGGTACCTTAAACTTATGGGCTAATCCCCTCTATTGCAATGCAAAATTATGAATATGCCATAATTATGAAAATACAGAATAATGTGATCTATAATTTTAGGCACTTATCCAAAAATCAAATACCTTCGAGAAAAAGAGTTTAAGAAAACTCCCCAGCGGAGTCGCAACTATGAGCGGACAACACGGAATGCGATGGGCCGAGAGCGGGCAATTGAGAGGGGCGGTCCACCGGGGTGCTTTTGTTGAAAATAAGAAAGTACGGGTCGTGGACCTAGAAATTTGAAAGAGAAAGCAGGAAATATTTTTAAATTGGTCAACTCGAATCCGTCATCTCTTAGTGTAGAGTGGCCACCTGGATTAGCTCTTTCCAGGAATTAGAGTCTTGCAAGGCTTAACGTTTAGGGGAAATACCCACTACGACATAGAGATTTAGGTTTGGGATAAGTTGCATACTTCTTATTGAATCACATTATATTACATGTATAGATAACTGTATTACTTAATTGTGCATATTTGCACTTAAGTTGTTTTCGTGTTTGTAATGCATGATTTAACGCGCATGCGGAAAGTAATAAATCCATACATAAAGCCATAAATAAATGCGGAAAAGTAAAGATAAAAAATTACAAAACCTCGGGGGATGCAACTACCCACCTAATCTATTAATTACATTTCCTTAAAAATATTTGCAATACCCAAAGGAAAATAAAACCTAGGCATACATCTAACCTGCATCCACAAAGGTTAGAACAAGGTATATAGCACAACATGAATACTTACATGTATGCTCGATTTAATTTTAACAAGGCCCATGTGGCCTCATTAAAATATCATCGATTGAAAATTTCTTATTTTAGAAGTTAGCAATTCATTTTATTTGCACATATGTTGCTCATTTTTATTTAGTGAAAATGACCGCATGGTAAAAATGTGAGGTTTGTTATCCGGGAATAATCTTAATTCCCTTCATGGGGGTATCTAACATGTATTTTCAACAATTAAAAGAAACATAAAAGAAGAAACAAAAATTTACATTAATATTTACAAAATGGTAAAAAGCAAAATTATTTCTAGGTCAACATGCAAAATAAAATAAAACATAAAAATGGCATGAGATAAAGCAACTCTAGGAACTCAGAGGCTTACCCTTTCGGTGCAAATCCACTTCGACGTATCTGTTTGATCCCCAGGAGCATTCCTCATTCGTTTTTTAGTTATGGTTTTGTGTGGAAAATAAGTGTTTATTTATCCTAAAAATTATCAGACTCGGATAGTAAATTTGTTTTAGGTCCGAGAGTATCTGAGGATTTTTTAGAAGAAGAAGGTGGAAAAATTGATTTGAAAATAGTAAAGTTCAAATCCAAATGTGCTTTGGATCCGAATATATTTAAAGGATTAAAAAGAAAATATTTTTTGTAAAGTCTTCAGAGTCGTTCTCTTGAGAAAATCAATTTTTTTTCTAAAAATTTCCAAGTCCTCTAATTCGAAAAAAGAGCCCCGTATTTTTAGGGCAAAAATTGAGGTCATGGGAATTTTCCAGTGAGGTTTGCTGGAATTCCCAACTAGGGGTGCTTGCTGCGATTTCCAACGAGGGACTCGCTGGACATTCCAATGAGTCTGCTTGGCTCGCTAGAATCTAACGAGTCGATTTGCTAGGCTCGCCAGCCCGGCAAGCCTTGCCTCGTTGGGCTCTTTGCGATATATTTTATTATTTTTTCTTTTATTATTATTTTTTTAGTTTATTTAATAAAGTGAAGTTTTTAACATAAATTGGTGACGAGGAATACTCCCATTCGAAGATCATCGGATGGTAGAAAATGGTGTGATCCAAGGATATAAAATCCCGAAAAGCCATCATCATCGAACATGCAAGTTGGTACAAAATCTTGTGCTCACACATGGCATCGATCAAAGCAATCTGAGAGTTCTTCATAGAATCTTAAATGTTGGATTTGATAAGAGTGCAAGTTGACACCAATGTATCACTTGGCGCATCCATGTTTAGCACTGGCCTATCCATCTTTGTGACACCTTCATCCACCTTCTTGATAACTCCATTAACCTTCTTGTCATAAGCGATCATTAGCTTAGACACTTTCTCTGTAGTATTACACATGTTGTGTGCAAGATCCTTATTTGTATCTAATTTCTTAGATAATTCATTGATTTTATTATCCGTGCTAGTCTTTATTTTGGCGTGCTCTTCACCAAACTTATAGAACTACGTAGTCTGTGTTACTAGTGTGGTGTTAAGACTACTTATTTGTTCTAAAGCATCATCTATACTATTTATTCTTCAACTTACATTGCCACTACATTTGCAATGACATTTGAGGTTAGAATAGAAGATACAACCGCATTAAGCTGAGCTGCAAAATCCATCAACCCTGATAAGATTAGAGCCATCTTGTCCATAAGGCTCTTGGAGCTCTCTTTATCTAGATGATTTCTGATTGCAAACAGGCTCCCTTGGTTCTTATCAAATTCTTCAAAGTAGACAAACTCTGAGGGATGCTTGAGTTGTCATCAAATTTTTGGGTCCTTAGCCTTCTTTTATGTGGATAAGTTTATCAGTTATTGTGACAGTAGCACTTGGCTTATTGCACCATCTAACTCAACATCAGTTTGGAAAATTGGAATTTTCTTCCTCACTATCTCCCTAATGTTAGCTAAGATGGTTGAGTCAGCCAATTCCTCTTGGATTGGCTTAGTGCTAGATGCAATTGCTTCCTTAGCTACAAAATTTTTCTTGGCAACTTCATCATTTGTTGTTCCTTGCTGAGCGTAGTTCTTAGCATTAGGGACTTCTCTAATGAGAGGGATTAGAGGGGTTGAGGATGGTTGTGAAGAAAGGTTAGATTAGAAGAGATGTTTGGGTGAATTTCGATAGTTTGTACAAATGGATTTAAAGAAGGAGGAGTAGGTTTAAATTTTACAGGAGAAGGAATGAGAGATGATTGAGTTTGTGGAGGTGGTGAAGAAGGCTTGGTATTTTCTTGGGAAGAAGTTGAAGAAGAGATATTACTGGTCCTAAACGCCTTAATGTGAACATCAGAGGGGGGTGAATGCATTTCTTAGTTCTTTTTAATATTTAAAAAATTGCTTTTCCAAGTTTAGTTTTTAGAATCATGATGAGTGAATAGTGCTATGCTAGGTCTAAAAACTATAAACTGCTCAACTTTGCTGGCACGGTTTATCTTCAATGTTGTTGAGTATTTTACTCAGCTCGAATTGGTTTTTCAAGTGAAACTTGTAAAATTGAGAGAATGATGAATGAGATAAACACAGTAAAGATAAACGAGTAAAGATAGAACGTTAACAATTGAGATTTATCTTGGTTCGGCCCCTAGACTACTTCTAGTCCCTGGATTCCTTTCCGAGCTTTAATCCACTAGTGTTTCTTTCCTACTTTAGGGGAAAAGCCTTTACAATGGGTAGACAAGATTATAGAAAGTACCTTCCTTTTTAACTACCTCTCAAATATAGTTCAAGTACTCTTCCTAAACTGTCACTCAGATTTCTCAAGAGAAAATACGAACAGAGGATTTCAACTTATAAAATGAGTTGAAATCCTTTACGATGTTAAATCTTAAGTGTTATCTCTCTATTACAAACAAATTGAACGATGTACTTTTGCTTGATTGCTTAATTTGGAATTGTTGAAAGCTGTGAGTGATTTAACAAAGTTTCATCTTTTTAAGAAATTTGAGGTGATTCACTAAGTTTAAATGTCTACTTCAATCTTCTATTTATAGTGAAGGTCATGGAAGTAGCAGTTGCAAACTTCTCATCCTAACAGTTCTTCAAATTCTCTTCTCTTTAAATCTTTTGAATTTGCCCATTAGAAATAAATTCAAGAATGTTTAGAGAAAAAGATTTCGAACATTGAATGGCAAGATTAATCCGTTAATCTTGATGGTTTAAAAACTTGTTTCCTTCAAGTAATCTAATCTAATAGAGAGTCGTGTGAGATGCAACTTGTATTTCTGTGAATGTTTGACTTGTTGAAGTTGCAAAGTTGCGCAGAGAGACTGAGAAACAACACATGTTAGAGGATTCCTTTTGTTTTAGACTTTAGTGAGGATTCTCCAACATTCCATACTGACACATTTTGTTTATGAGGATCACTTGAATATCTTCTTTAATTTCATCACCTTTTCTCCTGAAAAGCATCAAATGAATATTCCATTCCTCATAGAAATAGTAAACACATATGTGTCATTTAATTCTCTAATTATCGAATATACTCAACTTTTACAAATAAACTATATCTCATAAACTATGTAATACTAAGCTTAACTAAGTTTTTCTTACTCTAAGCCATAGCTTAATTAATGCCTCAATAAACTGAGTTGTTTTCTCTAAAACATCCTCAAGTAAACTTGATTAATTAAGAGTCTACTTAGTGCTCGATTAATTTCACTATCCTATTCAGTTTGTTATTTCTAAAATGTTTTAAGTACTGTGAGGTATTATTAACTTGGGTACAACAATCTCCCCCATTTTGGAATAGATAACAAACTTGGTAGTAGAAGAGATTAATTGCATAAATAGTTTAAAGATATAGAAAATACCTGATAGATGATGTAAGACTCCCCCATTCTAAGTGAATTGCTTAGTGTGGACTCCCCCATACTGAGTGGATTTTCTTCAGTTAGCTCAACTCCCCCATACTTAGAGGAATTTTCTTCGATTTGGGAATTTGTCTTACTTCAGCTTTTCTCTGAGCTTGGTCTTAGCATACATTCGTGCACCAAGTTTACAAGTAGAAAAAACATATAAAAAGTTAAGACACCCTAAACTTGGATAAAAACTTGTTATTTTTTATTAATAATAAAAAGATTCTTAATCAGTACACAAAATGTGTTCTAAGCTAAGTTTACATGCTAAGTACTATTACAAGTTTTATCATCTAGTCTACAACTATCTGTGGCACTGAGAAGATGATGGACTACCTTTGGGATTACTAGATGAAGAATGATGTGGGTGCTTTTGGTGATGTGATTGGTGATGTTGATGCTGAGACTGAGGATCCTGAGGTGGATGTTGAGGCTGGCCTGAAAAGAGTGTCTATATTGCAATGCCGTCCTCATTGCATCTTCCACTACCTTCTCCCCTTTGTTATCTAGCCCTTCACAATTTGATCCAAGTAGAGATTGAAGGAGTTGATGGTATCTTGGAAGTCCTCTTGCTTGCCTATGATCATCAAAGAAATTTATGATTTAAGCTATTCTTTCCCTTTCAGAGTTAGAATTGATCATTCAGCTCTTCAAGAAGCAAATAGTGACATAGCTTAAGGTGGGTTATTTGATCAAATCCTTAGGAGGTGAACTGTTGAAAGCATTGTAGCAAATTGCAAAAGTCTAAAGCAAAGATAGCAATCTTCATTTGAGCCTCCATATCAATGATTCTTAGGCAGATTGAGTGCATTGACTTAGCCGTGAACTCAATGTCCTTTGATTCATTGATCCCTACATTGACCATCTGACTAATGGAGTTTTGCATATCATTGACTTTATCTTTCATTATGTTAAGCTTTTTGTGTATAGAGAGGCCATTATTTGAGTCAAGTGATTCAGTTGGCTTTGGGAAAAGCTTGCTCATTTCATTGATTAGAGCTTTCTGCGCTTTTGAGACTTTATTATCCGTGATGTCATTGATAAGCTTGTAGGCAGACTCCATCTTCTCATCTAGGGCATATAGGTTAAGTGAAGGCTTCTCAACCTTCTTCTCATTCTCATCAACAACCATTAACACACGGTCCACTTTCTTGTCATAATTTACCATTAGCCTGGACATAGACTCCATCACTTTAGTCATGCTATGATCGATGTCCTTTGTAGTCTCCACTTCTTTGAGAATAGCCTCAACTTCTTATTAGTACTCCTCTTGAATTTAGCTTGCTCCTCTCTAGATTGATGAAACTGTGTAGCTTGAGTTACTAGAGTGGTATTCAACCTGTTCAGTAGCAACATCAATGCTACCCTTCATCTTTCCTACTACAACGTTCGCAACAATAGTAGATGTGGAGATAGAAGTGATAGCTGTGCTGAGTTGTGCTGCAGAATTAGACAACCCAGTTAGAATCAATGTCATCTTGTCCACCAAGCTTTTGGCACTGTCCTTTTTCAAATGGTTGCAAATCACAAACAAGCTCCCCTGAATCTTTTCAAACTCTTCAAAGTAGATATATTTAGACAGAATACTTGAGTGTTCCTCAAACTCTGGAATTTATACCTTGGTTTTAGCAGACAAGTCTGTCAATTCTTCAATTAGTAGTACACGGCTTATTGCTCCATCTAACTCAACATCAGTTTGTAGAGAGGGGAATTGCTTCCTTGTTATCTCTTTAATCTGAGCCAAGATAGATGTATCAGCCAAGTCCTCTTGGTCTAGCTTGTTGTTGGAAGGAGATGCTTCATTGCTTTTCCATGTTGAGCGAGTTCTCAACGTTGAGAAGTTCTCTAACTAGATGGGTTAGAGGGGTAGAGGATGGTTGTGAAGAAAGGTTTGGTTCAGAGTTTTCTACATTTGAAGAAGAGGAAGTGGGTTTAATCTTTATAGGGGGAAGGGATTATCGTAGTTTCTGTCTTTGGTGTAGGAGAAGAAGTGGGAGTGAGAAGGAGAAGTTAGCGTGTATTTAGGAGAATTTATAGTTTCTTGAGGAGGAGAATTTACAAGAATAGATGGAACTTTAGATTATACAAGAGTTGGGATGAAAGGATTTACAGGAAAAGAAGGGTTAGGATTTACCCATCATCCGTGAACAAGAATAGATGGAACTTTAGATTGAACATTGCGCTTGATAGGGCGAGTGGTGGCAAAGTGCTTTCGCTGAATGCCTTTTACTTTGGAAATCACTTCCTTTACATGGGCGATTACTCCTAGAGTGATGCTTTCAAGGTCCTCTTTGCCTTTCTTTGAGGTCCCTTGTTCCACATTTACTTCAATTGCCTAGAGCTTGCATTTTCTTTAGAGTAATGTTTCTTCCTTTTCCTTTGCATCCTCTTCTTCTTCAGCCCGTTGCTTCACCTCAGCTTCCCTTTGAGCGCGAGTCTTTAACTTTAAGGGCTTTCTTTGCCTAGCTTACAGCTAGGCAGGTGTGACTCCTCCCCTTTCATTTACTAGTCTGGCTCTAACTCGTTGACAACCAGCTTTTGCTTTGGGAGAAGAGGTTGTAGAAGTGGTTGTTGGGAGCTTCTCTAGTTGAGCAGATAGGGGAATATCCTCATAAGTCTCTTCACTAGACCCTTTGAAGTCCACAACAAATGTGTCTTCATCCTCCTTCAGCACAGCTTTGGGGAACACAGTTGGTTCCACCCTAGCCTTCTTCAACTTGAAATCCTTAACCTTAGTATAGCGGATGTGAACCTACTTAGACTTCAGCTTGCTAAAATGGACCATATCCAGCACCTTCTTTACTCGAATAATCTTATCTCCAAGGCCATCCGAGAATGGGGTAACATCTAGTTGCCATGCCTTCATTAGAGCGGTAATGAGGTAACCGTAATGGTAGACAACAGTAACTTTGGTCAAGTGAAGCATAAGTAACATTGGCCAGTTAAGTTGCTTGCTTTCTACCATATGGTAGACCACACAACACTCCATATAGGTGGAGCTACTGTATTGGAGGGTTTGGATGATAGTTTGATGAATATACTCGTTTTGATAAGCTTATCTTCAGTAACGGTGCCAAAAACCTTATTCCCCACTTTTCTACTAAAAAGATAAAAGTTATAAATATGAACAGGTATTGTTAGTACAGCTTATCAAATAGAAAAATGATGACCACTGCAAGTATACAGTTATGATGTAGTTTTAAAAGACATCGATGCCACAAGGAAGGAATTCGATTATAAAGATCAACTAGAGTTATGGAACAAAAGAAATAAGATAATTTGTATTAGAGGGTTTGGATGATAGTCTGATGAATAGACAAATGCATGAATAGATTAGAGAAGATGTAAACTATATAGATATTTCCTAAGAACAAGTATAGTAGAGAAAAACATGCAAAATCATCAAGAAGATTTCATACACTAGATAACTTCAACAAACACGGTTCT
>CATIWQ010839517.1:0-15793 GCA_949673415.1 Euphorbia schlechtendalii | reverse complement strand
TTAAGTGAAAAAAAATTTAATTTAATTTTTTTTAGTTCATACGCCTAGTTTGCGCTTTTTGTGCGCCTTCGCCTTCGCCTCGCGCCTAGGCAACAGGGCCCCCTGTCGCCTTGGGTGCGCTTAGCGCCGTGACTACTATGTATTTTTGGAAACAAAATCGATAGGTGTTATACCTATGACCTTTTAAAAATTCTTCATTCATTGACGTTTCCTACCCATAGGCACTTAAAACATCAAAAAGTTGCATGTGTATGCCTTTACTGCGTCCAGCACCTGGGCTGAGGCACTCACATAGGCATATATGAGAAATTTCTATGCCTTCTGTCATGTTGTATGCTAAGGGGTGTTTGATATCCTAAAGGGGCACCAAAGGTTAATGGATTAAGTGGTTAGGTTCTCACATGCACACACAAAGAAATAAATAAAACAATAGTCACGATTGTGTTACTTTTATTGTTTACAAACAACTCCATTTAAATGTTGCGATTCACAGAACTCAACATTTAAAATTTAATATTTAAGTTTTTATAATGTTCAGTTGTATCAAACAGCCCCAATGTTTGGCATCATCTAGGTAATTAAAGCTTCTTTTCATTATTAATAAACATGCATTTTTCTCAATATGTATTACCGCTTTCCCACTAATTTGTGCCCATTTAATTTATTACTAATAATAAGTTATAACAATGACTTCTTGTCACTATGAATAAATTAGGATATTCTATAATCTGCACCTAATATCTCGTAACAATAAAAATCAAAAGCAGTCTCATTCAGATATCTCCAAAGTTCAAGCATGTCTGAGCGACTTCAAATAAATGTATTGCACAAAAAAGCAAAATAAATGGGGTACAGGATTTGGCCTATGAGCCACAAGAATACCTCTTCTGCCAGAGAAAGGAATTTCCGAGATTCATCTGGCCCATAACCAGATGATCCTAAAGCCAGCATTCCAGGAGCAAAGCATGCCAATTCATCCATCTGAGAATGTGGAGCCACAAATCTTAGAACATCACAAAGTTCTCACATCAAACAGCTAAATAGGGGGGTGTTTGATGGCACTGAAAGAAAAGAAAATTCCTAATGAGAAAAGAAACAATTACCTTATCCGTAAGCGTGTCTCCGCTCTTTTCACAAAGGTATGTGAAAGATGAAGGTGTTGTTTTCCGGACCAAGCTCTCGAGGCCCTTCATTGATTTCTCCCACATCTCTCTAATCCAAAATCGCAAATCAAAATAGGACATTAGGAATTCTAATCAACCACATTTCATTCATTAAGGCAATAAGTGATTTTAACATGGACGAAGCCAGGGAGGAGATGAAGTGGAGAATGACAGCGGGATTAGAAAATCCCGCACAAATGGTTTCAAAAATATTCAATCATGTTTATGCTGACATTCCCTACAATTTAGTAAAGTTCAAAATGGAACACTAAAAATTATCTAGCAAAGTCCACTTTTCATCCAAACTGACAACGAAAATATCTTCTCCTATCAACAATTTAAACTAAGTGAGTTTCACCTCAGAAATATGTGTTCATTCAGCTCTGGATGATGTTACTTTAGATCATAATAAACACTGAACTAGCATTGGCCTGTTAGCATAGGGCAGCAATCAAATATCAAATATAAGTTGCTATTAAAAGATCTAATGAAAGATACTTTTGAATAATTTTATAACACAAATAATGGAAAGATAATATGCTTATTGCATATGGGTGTTTCAAGTCATTATGGGAAATTAAATAATTACTTAAAATTAGGTTCAGATCTGTTTTAGTTTCAAATATGCATGCACACAGATACCTAGGGACTTGCGGGACTGATAGAAGATTTTAATTTTATACTCATACAAAAATTTGAAAATTTTATCAGTCACCAATTATTTTATACAGTAACGTAGATACCCTGACTCATGGTCACACAAGAAAACATTTGAAAATGGAAAATTTACAGAATAGTGTGGAATATTTTGCTTGTTGCATCCAAGGGGTGACAAGCCTATGTATCTACAAAACTCTACAGTGCATATGCAAAATGAAGACAAATGTTATGCACTACTATGAAATTTCTCACCTATAAAGTCTCACAGATGAAGTTTTGTTCCCTTGAACCCAGACTTTGAGCAAATATTCATAGAAGCTGCAACCAAAATTCGAAGTTCAACAAAACAAGCATTATTGTCATCTAGAGTGCATCTAAGCAGAACTATAAAATTATTGATACACAAAAACCAATTATTTTCTTATGTCCAAATTATTTATACCTGTCGCCCATAGCACCAAAAGTTATAGCAGAGTATGATCCAGTTCCTCTATCAGGATTAATATATATAGGAAGCAAACCGTCATCCGGAAAAGTTTTGTTAATCTCTAGTATAACCTTCTCTGCCTGAAAAAAAAACCTCAAACCCATTGAATAATGGCAAGTATAACATTGAGAAGTATACGACACTCTTTATCATTCCCACGCAAGAAGCTTCTATCATCAATTTCACTATACAACCACAAAAGCTAACAATATAGATTGCAGCAAATCTATTGTAACTTGAACAACAACAACAAAAGAGTTGTAAATACACAACAGGAAGTTACCTTCTGTTGATACTTCGGGTCTCCTGTTCTTTGAGAAAGAGCAATAAACTCAAGCTGCTCTGTGCCAGAATCTGCAAGAATACTGTCACCCTAGAACAAAGAACCAAATAAAAAAATCTATGAACATGTCAACATGCAAATTTCAAACAAATACATGATAAACATAAATGGAAAAAATAGAAAAGCTTCTAGACAGATAAGAGTAGCATTGTGAAGATACATAAAAAAATTACCTACTGAAAAATCAGAGAAAATTTAAAATTATTTCACGAAAACCTTCAGACACGTGAACTTATAGAAAATATAGTATCATTATATCAGAGAATTAACTGGATGCAACATGGTAACTACTACATAGTACATACTGTAAGCACCCAACTACATACTTTAAACATCAGTAAACACTCAAGCTTTGATTTCCTTGAGATAACCAATCATAAATTCAAAGTTCATAATACTGATCCCATGCTTTCAAGTAACAAAATATAATATTTAAGAAAAAAGTCAAGTGGGTATACAGAAATTTTCACTATGTTCTCCACATTCTTAATATAAGGAAATTCAGCTGAAGCAGAGAAGAATTTCCAACTAATGGAGGAACATCTCAAGTTCACAAAAGCAGGTAGTTAAGAGATAAATAGTACAATAATTAATATTGCATGCACAAAGCCTCCAGTTCCAGTTAAAATAACGCTAATAAGCCTGTAACCATCGAATGTCTTTATTGTTTCCTTCCTCTTTCATTTACTAATCACTTCTTTACCTTATATAATGGCCCCATAGAACTATAAAGAAAAGCCCATTGCCATTCAAATTGAAAGATATTACAAGATTAAGGTGGTGCAAGATGATCTAACCTCCAAAGTAAGATAAAAATGAAGAGAAGCATGAAAAGAAACAAAAATTAGAAAACTTGTTGACTATGTCACTGTCACCTCATAAACAAATGCACAGAGAAAAAGAATAATGCAAAATGTTGGTGGGAAATAATGAAATGTTTCAGTCATTGTACGGTTAATTCTCAAAGCGAAAAGTAACCATTAGCCTTAAGAGACTTGTAACATGCATTTTAATTAAATAGGATTATCCTTTCTTATGAGAATTATGTCTGTTAGTAGTTAATTTTGCATTTTTTTTGTTTAGTTAAATTTTTTTTTTCAGCACCTATTGCATAAAAAAAAGTGATACTTTCATTGAACTTTAACTTTGAAAGAATTTACACATGAGCAATTTTTTGAGTCAATGGGTTTTGGACGCTGAATACCCCAAAAACCGGATGTTCAGTTATATATTCCTAATGTGATTAGTGAAACTAAACACATGCTGATTATAAAAGAGAGATGCAAGACAAGAAAAAGTGAATGCCAAAAAAAATAAATGTTCTGAATGACTTAACATTATAAATTAAGTGAAAAAATTCAGCACTCTAATCTAACTTAAATAAACTGCAAAAATGTCACTACTTACACCAGTCCATCCAGGATTATGCGCATTTCCATGAGCCAAGTTAATGATGTTATAAGGAATTCCAGTCTTTGTGTCCCATGCCGGGAGCAATCTATCTGCAATGTCTTTGGCCTTCTCAAGGAAAACTTTGTCCCCTGAGAGATCATATGCACTAAGCAGTCCACCAACCACCCTGGATTTTATGTGAAAAGAGAGTACATATATCACCCACTGTAATTCAGAACACCAGCAAACTATGCCCTTGACAAATAAATGAACTACATATTAAACCTGATAACGCAACCTTATGGTTGTTTCAAACACACTAGCATCATAATCCTTGTTAAAGTCCAATGAGGTTGAAACCCAACTGCAAAAAATAAAAACAATATAAAAAAAGAAAGCCTTGACAATATTCCTTTATTAAACAAGGGAACACATGTAGTCTGTCAATTTATGGTGTGGAAATAGAAATTTTACTTCATGACTACCAAAAAGGAAAACAGAAAGTGGTAGTCAACAACTTATTTATGCTAAAAGGATGACAACCATGATCGAAAGAAATCAAATCAGTTTATTTAAACAAGATCATTTACAAAAAATATGGAAAGTAGACTTCAGAAGGACTAATAGATAAGAGTGTTGACATGGAAGTTAATCACCAGAATATAAGCTTAAAACTCACTCTCTAGCTCTTTGAAATTGCTCATGTAGACCCATAATAAATAATGTGTCCAGGGCATCAATCAGTGTTGCACCAAGGCCACCAAAACTATCAACGCCATTCTTTGATTGTGGCTGAAAAGAAAATTTAAAATATTAACATGGTGATCATACAACTCCTATTTAACATCACATAAAAGATAAAAATTAACTTGTGCAAACTCAACGAAGAGTCAAAAATTATAGCCCAAAGTTCTTCAGCATTCACAAAAAAAAGATCTTCAGCAACAGCAAGTTTTCCTAGATACAAAATCATCAATTAGAAAGAACAGAAAATTTATCATCACTAAAGTCTGGTGGTATTTGATATCCAACTTAAACTCTAAGCAAAATAAAAGGTATTGATAGTACTTGTCCGCAAAAACATGTTCATTTAAAGATTATTATGCCTTCAATTCATCTTGTACAAACAAGAAGATCCTTCTAACAGCCTATAAATGCCAAACATAACAAAGGTAATGCTGATACACATATTATTTTACGATCCCTATGGACCAAATCAGCAAATATTGCAGTCAAACAAGAACGAAAAAACCAAGCTTTGAAATATTCTAAACAAAGCATTTTTTTCTCACTACATCCCCCATAGAAAGCCATTCAACTGATTGTATTATAAAAAAGTTTATGTTAGAAAGAATCTGAAAATATATGCTCTTTCATCACATAAGTGATAACCACTCCATGAATCCAAGATGGAGGTAAGGGCTCAAAGGATCTAAAAAAGATAATTATCATATGGAGACTTACAGAGATTTTTTGTTCTTTGACCTCACAAATTTGTTTATGTGGCTATTGAGATGTGAATCCCATAGTTGAATACATGTCTCACAATGATAAATACTTCAACAATAACCAACATGTGCAACTGAAGAGCAACAACAACAACAAAAGAGCATAGAGACCAAATAGCTAAAATAATAAGTGCAATAAACATTCCACAAATACAAAATATAAGCTGATGCAGAAAGGGTTGAGGGAAAAGAAGATGTTGAAGGTTTTAACCCAACAAAGAAAGGATTCACAAGCCGAACTTGCCGGAAAACCGAGGTCTCTTTAAGATGTTTCAAGCCGAACTTTAAGTATTCGTCATTCCAAATAACTTTGAACTCAAAGAATTAAAAGGAAAGATAAACGTGATATTTGATTATCTTACAATGGAAAGTGAAGAGGGTGATTATAGCCCTCTAGTTACATCAAACTCCCAAATGGGAAAGGGAGATAAGTACACATGCAAAAGACAAAATATAATGATGACACTTCAAGTAATCTAACCATAGTGGGAGTTAAGAAAGTCAACACCTAACACAAGTACTATAATGACAACACCTATGACATCACATGTCAAAGTACAATAACTGACATGGAAAAACACATATATATAGAAATATAAAATATAGTACTAAAGGGAGGTAAGTACTAGATGTCCTCATCATAAGCACATAACTATCTGTGTTATATTTCCTATAAGATGAGTAGTAAACCAATTTTTCTGTAGGAATGCCACACGCATTAGATGCTCAGTTTTTGAAGAAATTAGATTTTTTAAGAGGCTGGGTATCGAACCCAGGGCCTCCCACCTCCACTTTAAGAGGTGTACAGCCAACGAGAGTTGGAGACTTGAAGTTCTACACTTCCACTTGTAGTGAAAGATTTTGTAATCGATCAGTCTATGATGAACTATTACGAAGAAAACTGTCAACGATGCATTTATTCAGAAGCATTTCAAATGAAGTTCATAATTTTAAAGGTTCTTTAAGGTACATTTTTTCTGTCTTGGGACATCCAGTGGAGATAAAACATTGCATGTTTCAATGCTATGACCCTGACTTCTAGGACTATTTTTCTAACAATTGGTTTTTGGTAGTCGCCTTATTAGCATCAATCAGCTTATATTATGGCTTGTCAGTCCTAAACTTATTCAATTGGTTGGAGCGAGTGTATTACTAATTACGTCAAAAAGAAAAATACAACCCAAAATAAGTAACCAGAATAAGGTTTTAAAATCATAAGTTGGAGCAGGTGAAGAAAAAAGTAATAAATTTTAACAATTAAGCAATAATATCCTGGACAATAAACATTGAAACGATATACACCACGTGACTTGTTCACGATATTCTAAAATCACTGGCAAAAATCAAAACCATCAATAAGAAGAATCAAAATTACTGTGAAGTTAGAAGTCAAACCTGAAGTTCATCATGTCCCCATGAATACTTCTCATATGAACTCCATGCATGAATCATGGCTTCTTTTACTTTCTCTCTTCGTTGAATGTCAACAGGATCTTCAGGAACAGCCTTTCGGGAAGGATTGCTGGATTTATTGCTAATCAGTTTAACTGCCTCTCCATTGAGACTCTTTAGCTCTTCTAACTGAAAGGGACAACAGATCGAGTAAGCATTTACTCAGTTCAAATATGCAGTTATCATCATTATCCTTCACAATTGTAAAATGAAATCAGAACCAACACATGAAAGGTTCAGTTTATGTTGGACACCTGATAATATCTGGGCTTATGTTTCTGTTGATGCCATAATAAATTACTTAGATTGGTTTCAGTTGTCGGAAAGCTGAAAAGAGTCTAATTCCAGAATATAAACAACGATGGTGGGATTTACCAGAATATATCATAGTATTACAAGGATGCAAAATAACAAGGGTTGTTAACCTCAAACACATTGGTGCTAAGTTTTGTATCACAATCTCAGGCATTACTGGAAAATTTACCACTGTGCCATCAAAGAGCCTATACCTATAAGGTGTTGACCCAAAAGTCTGAAACTAATCCTGATCCTACAAGAATCTAGAGATGAAAAATGATGAGCAGCATTGATATTCAAAATACAGATACAATCAAGAAACAATTGTAGCTAGAACTTTGATGATAACCCGCAATCTAAAATTTAAATTTCTCAAAATCTTATTCGACCAAACATAATCAAAATCAAGACTAAACATTAACTATATAGCTCAATCAAACTACCAACTGAACTTCCCAACTGTAGCGCTCAGTGCTTTACCAATACATTTTCGACATGCAGCAATTTCTAGTAGTAAAACTTAACAAAACAATTTAGTATCAGCAATTAAGTTGAAATTTAAAAAAAAAGCCAGCACTAGAGATGCTATTGATATAAAAATAAACTGATTCACGCAGATGAAATTTCAAAGTCCACGAATAGCATGATTTTTAAGCCCAATATGGGTGAAATAAAGCCAAAAAATCGTTAGAGTAGACACAATAAAAAAATTGAAATGCAATATTAGATGAATTGCCTATTCCTACTAGTATTCAACATGAAAATTCTCAGGTTACCAATACATATCATGACAATCATCATTGAACAGAAAATTGCAGAAGCCGTGCTTCCTTAGCAAGCAATGTAAGTCCATGCAAGCTATAATCCTATAAACAAATAGCACAACCATCTAAATAACAAGCAAGTACTACAGCGAGGATCCAAAATGAGAACAAACAAATGGATATATGCTTAATTGGGGATCCCTTACTGTTGCTTTTAATAGGTTTAATTCATCATTCAGCTTGGTAACTTCCACCTGCAAAACAGCGTTAATTTATATTAAGCACATGCACATGTATCTCAAATAAATTTATCCTCACAAAATACACAAGGATATTCAATTTCAATTAACTAAGTTATGCACCTAAAAATCCTAGCAACTTGAATTTCTTTGATTCATAACATAAAATGGATAGTGAGCCAAGCTTTAATGAGCAAAATATAGTTAATAATACCAAAAATTATATTTCTAATAACCGATGGTCCAACGCATCTTACTTCAGTTTCAGAGACGAAATTGGTCATTAAAGTTCCAATTAATAAACCTCCTAACCCATCAAAGCACTTGGATAAGTTTATTTAAACTCACCTTCCATCAATGTAATATCTCAGAACAAAATGTCAACAAAAATAGGCATACGTTAAAAAACATTGACACCTTAGTACTTTGAAAGATGATCCGAAAAGCATGAAAATAACTAGCCTATAGCTTGAAATTAGGTAAATTAAAAAACATTGACACCTTAGTACTTGAAAGATGATGCGAAAAGCATGAAAATAACTAGCCTATAGCTGGAAAATATGTAGGGTACATTCCCAGAGCTGGAACTCTTCACTCAATACAATGCTACAAGCCTGAATTTCTCCTTCCCCATTGCAAAATCATACAAGTCACAGAAAATCCTAATACGAAGTCATTTGTGGTTTTAAAAACATAAAAAAAACTCCATTTCAGCTACAGCATTAGTACTATTTGCTATCTTTTAACTGATATCCTGATGCAGTTTTAACAGTTATATACGCAAATGGTAAGTGAAAATACAATACATGTTGTTAATTTCCAAATACTAAACAACCGAGTCACGTTACAAATTGATGTAAAACAATAGTTTCCATAAGGTACTCTTATACCAATAGTCCCTTTCATAAACAATATTCACATCTAATAACCACATCAATATAAATACCGAGTCGAAGTATTGGATTTGAAACAGCTAACAAAAACAGGCCAAAATCTACAGCCAAACCTAACAATTCAATTTCCCTCAAATTACATGAATTACGACTTATACATGAAATCACAGAAATGAAAGAAGAATAAGAACAAAAAAAGAAGCAGTACCTCGTATTCTCTAACGAGAGTCTGTCGATCCCAAACAAAGAAAGAGCCACAAACAAAGGCGATGAAAAGCAAAGCCAAACGTTTGGGTCTCTTAAGATAATAAGAAGGATTACAATACCTCCATTTGTTGGAAGAAGATGAGGATCTAATCCTTCCCATTAGACCGATCTCGAAACTCAAACAAAGTAAGGATCTCTAATTTAATTTTTTTATATACCGTGTCAAAATGAGATCTGCTTGATTAGCAGATCGATGAAGCCATGATCAATAGCAGAAACTGAAAATGTCTCCCGTTTTGATTAGATGAAAAACAGAGCAGAGTAAAATTCAACAGCTTATGAAAATGATGAAGGGGATGAGACATTTTATTATAACACTCTTCATGACATTAAAAAATAGATATAAAAAAACTAATTTTGTATTTTTTTGAAATAAATTTACCAATCAAGTTCAGAATTTGTCGATTGAATTTTTCTAAAAATATTCCCTTCAAATGTTAAGTTTTAATTTGGTTGTAAGAAACTAAAAAACATGTGAAGTCTCACATTACATGAAGTAGTTGTACATGTAATCAATTTTTTATTTGAAAGATGATTAATTTTTTATAAGGATATTGAATAGTTACATGTAAACATTCTTGCATAGGAATGGTAATTATAAAACTTTAAACATCGTTCATTGTGGCATGCATGAGTTGCATACAAGCCAGTAAAAGTTTTTGGCATAAAATTGTAAAAAGTTTCATAAATTTTTACTCTTAATAGCTTGGTCATCAGCCTGGTTTGGACACTCGAACCAATAGAAATAGAGGGTCAATGGTCAATTGGGATGATTTAAGGTTTAACAACTATTTTCTAGTACTAAAAGAAAATAAAACTAGTGAAGGAACACTTGCCTTACATTATGATAATCACACTTAATTTTTGTTATTCATTAACTAGCAAACTAATTATTTTATATTAAAAAATTGATGTAATTAGATAAAATAAAAATGAAAGTAAAGAATAAAATAAAAAAAACTATGATGATCGAAATAAAAATAATATTAAAAAAATTATTGGTTTTGAGATTTCATAAAGTCAACTGCTAAAGTTCTGAAACATATTTGTACCTTTATAAGTAAAGTTAAAGTAGTAATAAAATTATCTAGCTTCTTCACAGTTTCTGAAATTCAAATTTAAAGAATGAAAATTGAAGAACTAGGTATTCATTGAAATTAATTTTACTAAAGTTTTAAAGAGTACAAATTTTAGAGGCTATGATTTAATATAATATTATTTAAACAACAATAAATTTAGTTAGTCATCAACCCATTAACCCGCCCTGAATCAATGGTCTAGCCTGTCAGGGTAAATGGGTATTTAACAAGTCAAGTATACGTGAGTTTTTTGTATGATTTGGGTCGCTCTTGCCAACAAGTCTAGTTTTTCAGGCCCCGCCAGTCATACCGAAACGGGTTTGACAATCAAGGATGGTAATAAATCCTGGATTCGGTTCGGATCCACTGATCCATATCCGATTTTCAGAATATGAATTTTATTTTTATAAATCCGTCAAATCCGGATTCAAAAAAACAGATACAGATATAGTATTGGTACTAGATTTTACAATGAAAATCAGATCCAAACTCATAATAAGAGATGAATTGAAGACTATTTTCACATTTTTATTTATTATTTTCATCGAACTCATAAGATAATTAATATTATTTTATATTCATGTAAGTCAAATTACATGATATTAAATAAATGAGCATGTAAACTATTTAAAACAAGGTGAAAGATACAAGTTTTGAAACTAAAACTAAAAGTTAGATGTTAATTACATGGATCTGTATCCGGATCTTAAAATTATAGACCCTCATCCAAAGGATCCGGACCTAATACATTCAAACAGATCCGGACAGGGTCCAAACCGAATCCGGTCCGGATCCGGCCCGTTACCATCCTAATGACAACACTACTTAATACCATTTAACATCTTCTAAACTCATCAAAACTTGTAAATTGCGGAAGAAAATAGGATACTGCTAAATATTAGCAAATACACTGGCAAGAACAAACCAAATTTAATGACACGAGTTAAGTATTTATTATTAAAAAAATTAAAAGCAAAGCATGTAATTAACTGGAATTACAGAGACAACATTTGAATGATTCAGTTTGAACAGTGTTTGGATGGACCAGGGGCAACGAATAAAAGGGAAAACTTTTGAAAAAACTTAGGATAATAATAGTATAGTTAACTAAACTGCATGTATGATTTCAAAGAGAAAATTGCGTGCAAACTACAACAGCGAACAATCTGAAGGAAACGATGTCGTTTACGTTACTTCCTTCTTGAGTTGATGGCCTCTCCTATTTTTTCCAAACAAAAGAACTTCATGCACAAACAGCCCTACTTGTCACTTGTCAGTTTCCTTTCTCCTTTTTCGTTTCTTTGGATTCAGAACCAAAAACACCCCACAATTCCGTGAAACTCAGCTACTGCTTCAATTCATTCCACAGTCTGATAATTCTCACCTTCACATTTCAATGAAATCCAGCTGTTTATGATTTTAGAACTATGACGAGCATGACATCTACTCACCATTGGAATTGGTCCGTTGGACTCCATCATCAACATCATCGTCGTCGCCTTCTTTTCAGAGGAAGGTTCAGCTATAAGGTTTCACGATTTGACGATTCTTCTGCTCCTTTTTTGTTCTCCAATCCTTATTTTGGTGCTGCTAGTTATCGCGTCCTACCGAGGAAATTTCGGCCTGTTTTCTCCGCTGTAGCAGATGAGCCGGATCCTGATGAATCCGAAGGTGAATCAGATAATGGTAACGACGATTCTGCCAAAGATCAATCTGGCGGGGTATGATTTTTTGGTTATGTTGCTATTGTTGAGTTTGATTTTATGGCAGGTTATAATTGGTTTTTTATATAGGTAAATAGTGAAAATCTCAGGAGGAATCTAGAAAGAATCGTTGGTGCAGATGATTCCAGCTTCAGCGGATTTGACCTTGCTACTCTTATTAGAAATAAATATGGAAGATCTTATGACGTTCAATTGATAAAGAAGGTTTGCTTTCTCTGTGCTTAATGGATATTAGATCAATCAGAATATGTGTTCATGTTGTGAATGATGTACAAATACGTTCCTTATTTGTTTCATTTGGTTGTTTTTTATAAGGCCTTCGAAAGCACATGGAATAAGTTATAACACTATTTATACTCCTTGGTCAATACTTGGCTTACACCTTTTTTATAGATGGAAATTAATTTCCTTATCATTGTACATCCTATTTTTAGTTGTTTGAAGTAGTTATTGTTCTTATTATAATTCCTAAGTAATAGTCTATTTTTATCTTATGTTTGATTGATTTCTTGCTTTTTGCTGAATCCCATCTTTTGATGCGTGTATATGTTGTTGTGTCCATAGTAGTCAAAAGCGAAGCGGAGCACTCCCTCTGTACTTCGGTTGAACACAAAGCGCAGCGGTGCCAAAAGTGCACGCTTTGTAAAAGAAAAGTGCACGGGATTAGAGTTTAATGATTTTTGGATTTTGATGACTTGTTTTTTTTGTGGACCATTATGACATGTAATATTTCTAATATTTATTAGTTTTTAGTGGCTATATGCCTATATTTTATAAATTTTCTAAAACTATAATATTTTGGATGAATTTATAATAGTGCGTTTTTTCATTCCTAAGCAATCGCTTTTTTTGCGCTTTGTGTAAAGCAAGAAACGAGACCCTAGCGCTTTGAGCTGCAGACTTGCGAGGAATAAAATACCTACAATAAGATACAGTTTCAGTTTTTTAATTGTCTACTTAAGTTCTGTATCTGTCTTAATGGTGATTCTCCTCAATGTGCTTACTCTAACAATTATTATATAATCTTGAATTTTGGAATATTCTTATGACATGTTATTCATACAGATACAATATATATTTTTCATGCATATTAAAATTTTTTTTATCTCAGCTAGAGTCAAATGATGTTGTCTCCCTTATCTTTTGTTCCTCTGTTATTGTGTATATACCTTGTAGTCCTGTATTCATTGAAAAGTTTCCTGGCGTATTCTTTTGTCCCTACAGTCCAACATTGTCGCTGTGATTCCAAACTTTACTCACTTTCAGTTACCTTATGCAGGAGTTCATGGGAAGAAATCTGCTTGCTTTAAATGTCATGTGGAAGTACATGGAACAGGTAAACAAATAATTCAGCTGTCACTCAACTCAATACTCCTTTGTTGCACAATTAAAAACACTTGAGATGGTATACCATTTGTCATTTCTTTATAATAGTTTTATCATGATAAAATAGGCAAGTCTATTGGACATTGATTTTCACACATCAGCAGTACTTGCAGCTTAGCTTCTTCAAGATTGCTTCTTTAGGATCCATGTCATTTTCTTTATATGTGCCTATTTATGGTTTCAAGTGAGTTAATCTGATTGGTCACTTTGAGCACAAACAAAAGAATGGCTTGCTACCATAATTGATGCTCAAATTGACTGGGTCTCAATCCCATGCTGTGGTTCATTTTTCAGGAAGAGAAAAACTATATGAAGCTAAAATAAATTACACTTTGTTGTTTAGGATTTTGCCTCTATAATCGTGGAAATCGCAAGCAACAGTAGAGTCACACTTGTATTTGATGTTAATATATTGATCTTTCAATTATCGAAATATCTGAAGCCTGGTTGTCAATATATTTCCTTGACATTACCTTAATTCATTTTTCTCTATGTGCATTTATGTCCTTTGTTTAGAGATCCTTCCCATTAACTGAAGAAGAATATCTACTGAGGCTCGATGATGTGGCAAACACATTGAAATGCTGGGGAGCTGTCTCACACATTCGAAACAGCTTAGCCAAGTCAAAAGAGCGGCCTCGAATAGGAAAGGTAACAAAAATCAGCGTTTCCATATTATTGCAATATCTTTTCTAATGCTGGCGTGTTAACTATCATAATAAGCATAATTAGAGTTCTTGTTCCCAGTGTTTATGTTATCAACTCAGTAAATGAGCGTATTGTAGTAGTTGAAACGATAGCATTGGAGGGAAAGACACCTTATAGGCCTCAAGGAAAAATCTGTATTATTGGCCTGGTCCTATATGTTATAACTTATATTGATTAAGGCTCTCATATTATCAATGCATAAAAGGGAAAATCGACAGGCATATGAATATTCAAATCAAAGAGTCAATTAGGTCTAGTAAATGAATCTAATGTGTTCTATGATTCAAAGGCAAAAAAAGAAACTCTTAAGAGATTTTCTCCGCTAAGCATTTTAGCGTGCATACAAGTGCTTACTCTGCTAGATATATACCAGGTGTAAAAGCGTGGCTGCACTATCAGATATTTGTTAGTTTGCCAATACTCAAAAGTTGCATTGTCCTTCCAAGTTGGTCCATTCTATTCATTTATGTTTATGGGTCTAGTCAGATGATTATCATAAACAGTTAATTTAATCACCATTTGTCGCAGGCAGTGAGCATATTTATAGACATGGATGAGACAGGGGGACGGGCTAACGAATGGATTTACAAGTAAAATTTGCTTTCATCAACCGCTACTTTTCGCTGAAGACAAAAGACTGAGAAACCGTCTTCTCAACAGTAACACTGAGTGAATTGTTCATTCATTCATGAAACCTATCGTTTGCTGAAAGAGGCAGAGGGATGGGACATTTTCTACTTCATATATATTCTGGTTCTTGTGATTTATCTGTATACTGTGGCTGCCACAATGGCATTTCAATGCATATCTTCATATATGACTTCTCTAAAGTCTGCTACTACACTATTTACACTATGTATACGTAGACATATTTCAAACTTTTACTTATTATTGGATTAAGTGATTAACTATGTAAATTTTAGATGAATTTAAATTTATTAATGATAATTTAATTTCATTATAACCCTATTACCCTTTAATATCATGTGGTATTAATTTTATTTAATTGGATATTAATATATATTATTCATTCTATACATTTTAAAAGAAAATGTAATACCTTTATTTTGTATATTGTTACTAATGAAATTATTGTTTTTTCTGTATGATTTAGCTACACGTAAAATTAAGAATGATATTATTGAAGATATAATGAGTATAGTATAATGGGTGCTCGAGGGTTCTTACTAAGGATGGTAACGGGCCAGATCCGAGCCGGATCCGTTTTCATATATTGGACCCGGATCCGGTGGGTCCATAATTTACGGATCCGGATCCGGATCCGGATCCGGGTTCATGTAATTAACATCAAATTCTTAGTTTCAGCTTCCATACTTGTACATTTCACCTTATTTTAAATAGTTTACATGCTCATTTAATTATGTTCATGCAATTGGATTTACGTGGATATCAAATAATATTAATTATCCA
>CATIWQ010839470.1:0-10588 GCA_949673415.1 Euphorbia schlechtendalii | reverse complement strand
CAAGCACTGTAAAGGGTTTGCTTTTCACTAGAAGAAAAGCCACTAGTGGATTAAACTTGGACAAGAGATTCCAAGGACTTGATTAGGCAGAGACCGAATCAAGATAAAAATTCTTGTTTGCACATTCTATTACCTTGCCTTATTCTGTGTTTATTTCTATTATGTTTTAAATCATTAAAAGTATTAAAAAGGGGATTCTAAGTAAAGCATCTTTACTTAGAAGGAGCTTTAGAAGCTAAACTCAACGATGTTCTGAAACTAATTTAAAATGCAAAAAGAGTCATTCACCCCCCTTTGACATATTTTACACCCTACTGGGTCCAACAATTGGTATCAAGGCTTAACTCAAAACAGACTTAACAAATCTAGAGCAAAATATCAAAATGGGTGAAAATAGAATAAAGCATTTGCTTAGAAACATGACCACATAGATACTCCTAGAAGGTTTATCTGTGTCCAGACCCCCACTGTTCTTTGGACAGAATTACACTTTCTAGAAAAATAGAATGAAAAATTTCATACAATCTCAGGACATGTATGTCTGGCTTGCTATAACCAATGGTCCATACATTCCTACTTCTACTATAGATGGGGTAGTCTCTCCTAAGCTAGAAAATGAATATAATGATTCTGACATGAAGAAACTACAAAGTAATGCAACAACTATTAATTTCTTACATTGTGCTTTAGATGCTGCAATATATAACAAGATTTCAGGTTGCGAGAGTTCCAAGGAGATCTGGAAGAAGCTTGAGGTAACCTATGAAGGAAAGGTTAAAGAATCCAAGATCAACTAGAATCTCTGTCTTTATAAGTTGTTTAAAATGGAAGAAGGTGAATCAATCTCAAGCATGAATGCAAGATTCACAAACATCATTAACGAGCTCAAAAGGTTGGGAAAGAACTTCTCAAAAGAGGAGCAAGTAAAGAAGATTCTCAGAAGTCTGACTGAGAAGTGGTAGGCTAAAAAGAGCGCTATAGAAGAAGCTCAAGATCTCACTACCATCAGGTATGATGAGCTTATTGGTTCTTTAATTACTCACGAGATTTCTATGCAGAGCTTTCAGAAGAAAGAGAAAATAAAGTCTGAAGCAAAGAAGGCAATAATTCTGAGAGCAGAGAAAGTTGATGAAAGCTCATCAAAGGATGATGAGGATATGGCGATGCTGGCCAGAAAGTTCAAAAAGTTCATGTAGAAAAACTCAAGGACTCCTCAAAGACTTTAGAAGAGAGGAAGCTTCCCTCAGAAGTCAGATTTCTAGAAGAAGAACTTCTCAAAAAGCAAGTTCAAAGGATCTGAAGAAAAAATCAAAGGTGAAAATAAAAAACCTATAACTTATTTTGAATGTCACAAGGAAGGACACATCAAATCCAGTTGTCTGAAGCTCAGAAAGGATAAAGGAAAGAAGGACATGGTGGCAACATGGAGTGACAGCGAAAATGAAAGCATTGCAGACTCTTCAGAAAATGAAGAAATTACACAGATATGCTTCATGGCTGCAGACGATATATACCTAACAGTGGAGTCATGGCATAGCAGCATAGAAAGGGTCTCATCCTCAAAAGAAAAATCTCAGGAAAATGAATAGGTAAACTCTAAATTCAACATTCCTAATGAAATTATGTAAGTGATAATAGAGCAAGAGACAACTCTACCAAAGTAAATTTTAACAAAGTAATTTATAAGAAGCAAGGAGAACTTGAAACTGAGGTTGAAAAGCTTAAGAAAGAATTAGTCCTGGTTGGAGTTAATGCAATCGACCTCAGTAGAAGAGTAATGTTGGTAGAAGGTCATCTATCCAGAAATATAACACTACCTGGCAAAGCGGAATCTTAGAAGAAGGAGCTTCCTCAGAAGAAGAGTTATCCTCAGGAGAAGAAGCATCCTCAGAAGATAAGTGTCCCTCAGAAGAAAAATCTTCAGCAAAGGATATATAGAGGTGAATCCTCAGCTCCTAGGCAAAGGAGCTATAAGGAGTATGGATATAGGTATGGTGAAAGCTGTCATCAGAAAGGAGGTTATCAGAAGATAACTCAAAGGAATCCCAATGCTAGAAGAAGAGTAATACCTCAGAGGCAACCAATCCAATAACCTTTTAATCTTTGTCCATCTCCCAAAACTCTGCAAAGAGAGATGGTTAGAGAAGCTACAAAGACCTTTTGTAATTTTTGTGGAAAGAAAAATCATATAACTGCTATATGTAGATTTAAAAATGGTTTCTATGACTCTTATGATTGGCCTGACTTAACGTATAATGCACCCGAACCCAAGGGAAACTGAGTTCGAAGATTCTAACCATCTACTTTTGCAGGTAAGTCTTAGTCCACAGAAGGTCAACTAATTTGTTATATAGACAGTGGATGCTCAAGACATATGACTAGAGATGAGACATCTTTCATCTCACTAGAACACAAAAGATATGGGAATGTGAGCTTTGGAGATAACGAGAAGGGAAAGATCATTGGTAAAGGAACTATTGGATCAGAAATTAAGATTGAAGAAGTCTCTCTCGTTGATGGTCTAAAGTTCAATCTTCTAAGTGTTGCACAACTATGTGACCAAGGAAGGAAAGTAATATTTGACTTAGACGGATGCTCCATCATTGACTGTAAGTCAAATTAAACTCTAATTTATGCTCTCAGAGTCAATAATGTGTTCATAATTAACTTAAATGACAAATTTAAGAAAGATATATGCTTAATGTCTAAAGAAGAAGAATTTTGGCTATGGCACAGAAGGTTAGGACATGCTAACATTAAACTTCTGACCAAACTAAAAAAAACAAAAACTTGTTGAGGGTTTGCCAAGCTTAAACTTCGAAAATCATCTATGTAATGCCTGTTAATATGGAAAGCAATTCAAAAGGAGCTTTAAATCTAAATCTAACTTTTCTACCAAAAGAGTCCTAGAACTTGTTCACATAGACTTGTTTGGCCCTGTTTTGCTTGTGAGTATAGGTGGACATAGATATACCATGGTTGTAGTAGATGACTATTCCTTGAATACATGGGTCATCTTGCTCAGCAGTAAGGACGAAGCCTATGAAGGTTTTTCCAAACTATGCAACAGAGTTGAGGTTGAACAAGGTGTTTTACTTTCTAAAATTAGAAGCGATCATGGCAGAGAATTAAAAAAGAAGCTATTTGCTGGATTCTATGACTCCAGAGGTATTGAGAATAACTTTTCTACTCCTCACACTCCCCAATAAAATGGGGTTGTTGAGAGAAAGAACAGAATAATAGTTGAAATGGCCAGATCTATGCTCAGTGATAACAATCTTCCCAAATATTTTTGGGCAGAAGCAGTCAATACAACATGTTACATACTAAATAGGATAAACATTAGATTAGTAATTGACAAAACCCCCTATGAGATTTGGAAAGGTAGAAAACTAAAAATTAAGTATTTTAAAGCGTTTGGATGTAAATGTTTTGTGCTAAAAAATAAAGAACAACTAGGAAAATTTGATCCTAAAGCTGTTGAAGCGATATTTCTTGGCTACTCAACACATAGCAAAGCATATAGAGTCTTTGTCAAGAGAACAGCAACATTAGAAGAGTCAGTACATGTAGATTTTGATGAAACTGATCATGTAGGAAGAAGAAAAGGTTCAGAGGAAGATGGAGACTCTGTCTTACATAAATAATCCTCTGAGCCAATCCAAGGAGAAGGATTAAAAAAGAATGAACCATCTGAGATTAGATTCTTAGATTATGAAGTTGAAGAGTAAGTTCTAGAAGCAAAGGAGGATCACGTTCATCATGATTTACGAAAGGAAACAAGAACCAAGAAAGACCATCCAGAAAGGCTGATTCTTGATGCACCTCAGAATCCGGTTCTCACCAGAGTATAACTCAGCAGAATGACAAGTCACCCAGCATTTGTTTCAATCATAGAGTTAAAGAAATTTTAAGACGCAAAATATGATGAGAGATGGATGATGGCCATGCAAGAAGAACTTGATCAATTCACCAGAAATGATGTCTGGGACCTTGTCCTAATCCTAAAGAACAAATCTATCATCGGCACTAAGTGGGTATTTAGAAACAAGCTCGATGAAGAAGGAAACGTAGTACGAAACAAAGCAAGACTCGTAGCTCAAGGGTATAACCAATAAGAAGGAATTGACTATAACGAGACATTCTCTCCAGTAGCCAAACTTGAGGTAATAAGGATCCTCTGTACTTTTGCATCTCATATGGGATTTAAACTATACCAAATGGATGTAAAAAGCACCTTATGTCAAGTAACCTCCTGGCTTTGAAGATTCAAAGCATCATTGTCATGTCTACAAGTTGAAGAAATCTCTATATGGTCTGAAGAAAGCTCCTAGAGCTTGGTATGACATACTCCTTATTCAGATCTATGTTGATGCCATCATTTTTTAAGCCACTGATGAAAAGATGTGCAAGGAATTTAGCTCTCAAATGAAGAATGAATTTGAGATGTCCATGATGGGAGAATTAATCTTCTTCCTTGGTCTGCAAATCAAGCAAAGCTCTAATGGTGTATTTATCAATCAATCTAAATATACCAAGGAGATTTTGAAGAAATTCAGCATGGAAGATGGAAGAGAAATGTCAACTCCCATGGTGTCAAACACCATACTCAGCAAAGACTCAGAAGGAAAGAAGGTTGATTAGAAGTTGTTCAAGGGAATGATCGGTTCTCTATTATATCTCATAATAAGTAGGCCTGATATCCACTATGCAGTCTGCTACTATGTAAGCTATCAAAGTGATCCAAGAGAGTCGCATCTGAGTGCAGTAAAGAGAATCCTAAGATATTTTCTTGGAATCATAGAAGCTGGATTATGGTATCCAAATAATGGAGAATTCTCGGTGAAAGGATTCACTGACGCTGACTATGGTAAAGATCAACTAGAAAGGAAGAGTACTATAAGAGGTTGTCACTTTCTGGGAAATTGCATTGTTTCTTGGTACATCAAGAAACAAACCTCAGTAGCATTATCTACCACTGAAGCAGAATACATGGCTGCTGGAAGTTGTGTCGCTCAAGTTCTGTGGATCAAGCAACAGCTAGAAAACTATGGAATCAAAAGTGAGTGCATAGAGATTCTTTGTGACAACAAAAGTGCGATTGATCTGTCAAAGAATCCTATTCAGCATAGTAGAATGAAGCACGTTAATATCAGACATCACTTCATAAGAGATCATATCCTTAAAAAGGATGTAAAGTTGGTTTATATCTCTACTGAAGACCAGAGAGCATATATCTTCACCAAACATCTGAGCAAGGACCAATTCACCTTCCTTAGAAGAGAAATTGGAATGAGCAATCTAGTATGAAGAAAGCTCAAAAGATAACACCATTCCTCAAAAGATGAATCAGCTCTCAGAAGAGATACCTCAAAAGAAAAATATGTCATCAAAAGTAAAGGATGTCATAGAAGAAGTATAACTTAGAAAGAATAGCCAGCAAAGCTCTCCAAATTTCAAAATTCAAAAACCCGAATCTTAAGCCGGATCTTTAGGGTAAAACTGTTCACATTCTACCATCAGTTAAGCTTCTAATGGTTCATAAAAAAGTAAAAGGTAAATACAGAAATCGTCAACATTAATTACCATCCCTTTTTACTATTTTACCCCTCTAAATTCTATGTATAAATGTGTAATTACTATTTATCCTCAAAACACTTTACCAAAATTCTCTCAATCTCTCGTGAAAACCCTGTTCAAACAAGCTCTTTCAAACCCTAAATTCCTCTAACACTCTCTTCAAATATACCAAATGGCTCTAAAAAGACTAAGAACTTCCAAGAACCCTGATGAGTAAGTCATAATCCAAATCCCTTAAAAGACTTTTATTCCTATTCTATACAGGTCAAATCCCATAAACATTATTTCACAGAGATTTTTAAGAGATAATGCCTTCTTACATGCTTCTCCTTTCAAAGAGACTATCGCGTTCCATCAACTTGGGACTTGGATCAGACTTAAAGAGCTTACTTTTCCCTCCATTATTCATGAATTTTACAAGAACTTGAAGAAATGCACTATGAATGATGAAGAGCTCAAAACCACAGTTAAGGGAAAAGAAAACACCATTACTCCAGCTTTTCTTGGAAAGTTGTTGAATTTGAAAGATGAAGGGTTGACTCTCAGAAGAGGATGCGAAGAGTCAACTAGCTATGATAGAAGGGCATATATGCCAAAAGGGTGGTTTGGGGAGAAGATAAGCACCCATATGCGGCAGGAGCCTAGATACTGGCAGTTTGTGATGGCACATCTTCTACTTCAGAAGATGAACATCACAAATGCAGTATCAAGCTACGAGTACTAGATCCTATTTCACATGGTGGAGAAGAAGAAGGTTAACTAGCCCATAATCATCATGCAGCATATGCTTCACCACAAGTTCACACTTGGTGGTCTTATTAGCAGGATAGTTGCATCCTATAAAATCGACTGCTCAGATAAGGATAGGTCTCTGGGTAGCATGACAGTGAAGGAGACCTTTGATAAGAAGGTAGATTATGGGATGAAGTGAGATAGGGAGGAATCTCTGAAGAAAGATTTGATGAAGTAGAGAAGGGAAAAGGAGTTGAGAGTAGCCAAGAGGGGAGAAGTGGGTAAAGGGGTTGAGGAAGTCTCCCCTAAAAGGTAGAGGGAGCCTGTACTGAAATAGAAGGAGGTCCCTAAGGCCAAAAGAAGCAGAAGTAAGGCACTTGCTGCTGAAGGTGTGGTAATTCTCAAACTCTCTACTAAAGTTACTGAAGGAAAGGCTCAAGGAATCACCTTCTCCATGAATAAATATCAGTATGTACCTAGACCTATGGAGCAAAATAGCTCAAAAGATGATGAAGAGGATAGGAGGCCAATCAATTTTCTAACCAAGAGAAGAAGGGGAGAATTTGATCCGAATGCAGTTATCCCTAGTGATGATGAAGAAGAAAAGGTTGAAGATAAAGAAGAGAAGGTTGAAGAGAAGGAAGAAAAGGTGGATGAGAAAGAGGAGAAAGTGGAAGAAAAGAGGAGGAAGAAGAAGGTCAGAACTATTGGCCAGACTGTGGTCTTAGAAGATGATCCTTTGAAGGATGATATGATCTAGGCCATAAATCAAAGTCTGGTTGAAGTCTTTACTCATATACCCAAGAAAGGGGTTGTTGGAGATATAAGGATTGCTGCAGCTGAGGAAGAGATGAAGGCCATGTCAGAAGGAAGGAGGGTTCCTTCTCTAGAGGAATTCATTACAAAGTTGAAGGAGAAACGCACCTTTGAGATAGAAGAGGATGACTCAGATGAGGTGGATGGAAAGGTCTTGGAAAGAATTTATGTAAACTTTGATTTGTCCTTAGGGGCTCTTCTAGTAGCACCTAGTCCAGCTCCTCCCAAGGTGGTTAATCCGACCAATTTTCTATTAGAAAAGAAGTCATTGTCTCCCCCTCTGGATCAATAGAAGGTTGTTTTTTATCCTTCTCATCTCTTCACAGCCACTCTTGAGACGCCTAAGAACTTTCTATCTACACCAGAATGGTCTCCAACCTCAAACCCCAAGGAGCCTCTTATGATGGCAGCATCTATTACTCAAGAGGTGGTCAAGGAACTAGAAGCTGAGGCCAAGAAGGAGGAGAATGTTGAGGCTAAGAAGGAGGATAAAGTTGAGAAGAAGGAAGACAAAGCTGAGGCCAAGGAGGAAAATGTCGAAGAAAAGGAAGAGTCCGATGAGTAATCTCCGTTGAAAGAGAAATTGCCAGAGGAAGATCCGTTCCTATCTACTCTTCAGAAGGAAGAAGTTTAGAGGACTATAGTGGTTGAATGGGGTGTTTAATCATTAGCATAAGATCCTACTGATGAGTTCGTAACCATGGCTCGCTCTAGATTTACCAAACACAATCTAAGGCTAGAGGATATAAGGGAGGAGGATGATGAAGAGGAGGAAGAAAGGAAGAAGGATGAGGTAATTCTGCTGGAGGATGTAAACGAAGAAGAGGATGATGATGTTTAGATTGCGAAAGGGTCAGAGAATTCTAAGGCAACATTCAAACCAACTTCTCCTTTCCAACAACAACCAATTTCTCCCTACTAGCAACTACCAACTCTTCATCAGCAACAACAACACAGTTCCTCTATCCCAAGGGCTCTGGTGGACCCCAACACCTTAACTCTTATTCCCAGACCTCAGGAATGGAGGATTGATGGAGATGAGTCCCTTGGTAGTAAGGTATGGATGATCGGAGATCAAGCTGAGGGAGGAAATGCTACCATTGCAGTTCTAGTGAACTCTTTCCATCACATAGGGAAGACTCTTGATGATCTCCTCATAATGGTCCTTCACCTCAATGACTCAGTTGTGGACATCAAAACAGTCCCTTTTAACTGCTAACTTGCTCGGAGTGTAGCTCTCCTTACAGAGCAGGCCTAGATAATTATGGAGATGGCTGACAAGATTCCTCTTCCCAGCCAAATCGGCTCAGAGCTTATTCAGCATCTGCAGCCACTTATGGAGACTAGGCTCAATAACTATATTGATATTAGAGATACCTTGGTGGATCTGAACGGGAAGATGGATATTGGTGAAAGGGGTCTGGAAATGATCCATGATGAAGTTTGCGGGGTGAAAGGAGAGTTCCAGAGGCAAATAGCGGAGGTAACGTCCACTCTGGGGACTACCATTGAGTCTACTTCAACATCATTCTCCATAGGGTTACGAGAAGAAGTCATGGAGCTCACGACTTAGAATGTCCTCTATTTATGGCAGCAGGGAAGGATCCAAAATAGTCTTGATGAGATGTCAGAGCAAATGAATGATTTTAAGACTGAAACTCTCAAAGCTATTACGGACTCTAAGAGGGAGATAAAGTCTGAGGTTCTCAAGGCTGTTGAGGATACTCACAAGAGGGTCACTGATACCACTTTTGCTCAGAATAATGAATGCACTAATGATATTGAAGATATAATCAACTCTGCCACTGCTGCTCTAACAAAGACAATCATAGAAGCCAAGGACATAGTGATAGCAAGGAGTGCTAGCTCATCAGAAAATCTTTAGAAGAGCATTGATGCCTTGGGAGTTCAAATTAGTGGCCTATCTCTCCATTCCTTTTGCTCATATGATAGTGAGATTGTTCCGTTACTGCGGTATCTGGCGAATGGGTTGAACACTCAGTGGATCTAGAATCAGAAGGCTCTCCAAGTTATCCTTGAAAGCATCTTCCCCTCTGTTCCCAGCAAAGCTGCAAGGTTGATTTAGTAGATTGTGCCTCCTCTTCAAGCAAATGCAAAGGCCATTCACGAAGTTATTCAGAGGTTTATGCTTGATGAGCAGAACATTGTTGCACAACTTATTGGCACTGAGTGGAGGGAGAAAGACAAGCACAACTTCAAGGAAACATGGGAAAGGCGGATGATTTCCAACCAAGCTTCAAGCACCATGGAGATAGATCGGAAGGAGGAATCTCAAGATGAATTCTTAGAGCTTAATGAAAAACCATTGTAATTGAATTCCTTGTAAGTACTTGTAATCGTTTATGAGATCAATAAAAAGTTTTTACATTTGTTCTAAGTACAACTCTTCATTGTATTGCCTTTCTTACTGCCAAGGTAAAATTATCTTAGAACATAAGTCTTAGATTATGAGGGAGCAAGTATTTCCTGTGCTTGAATTCACTCAGAACCAACAAAATGAGGGAGATTATTGGATTTTGAAGTTAAAAGTTTAAGTTTTGTAAATTTTGAGTTCAGAAGCAAGTTGCCTCAGAAGCATATGGTATTCCAAAAGCACAATGGTACCTCAGAAGTAATTAGAAGTCAGAAGAGTATTCAATATCGTAGAAGATCATTAAAGATTTAGAACCTCAAGAAGCCCCTCTGAAGACTCCTAAAGGTCATCTTGGTCTTTCGAGTCTAGAAAGCTGACTTCGCATTTAATGTCGTCGCGCGCTCTATTCTTGCGAAATCAGGAACAAAAACATTCCTGTAAATCTGATAAGCATCTGCCATACAAAGTGGGTCCCAAAATCAATATGGCACAACATGGCATGGATCAAAATTGGACGTGCTCTCCAACGGATTATTAACGGAAAAAAAATTAAGAGACAATGGTAAAAATCTCAACAACGGTCTCAATCCAATAGAAACATTCTCTCCCTCTATAAAAGGATGATTTCTACCATTGAAGAAGGTTGCTGAAACTACTGAAAGCAATTCGAGTGAACAAAATTCTCAAATATTCACTGCAAACTTCTCATTCTTATTTGTTTGTAATTGAGCTAACTGAAACAAAGTTCAGAAGCTCAACAAATTGTCTTACTCAAAAACAGTTGTAAAACACACTAGCTGAGGGTAAGTTAGTGTAAGGGAGTTAGATATCTTTTGAGGAAGGCACTCAAAAGATAAGAAGGTCAGAGCCTTAGACACAGGAGGATAGTACTTCTGTATTGGTATAGCTCATCAAAGGCTAGGCTGTTCGAAGTAACTTCAGTCACAAGCACTGTAAAGGGTTTGCTTTTCACTAGAAGAAAAGCCACTAGTGGATTAAACTTGGACAAGAGATTCCAAGGACTTGATTAGGCAGAGACCGAATCAAGATAAAAATTCTTGTTTGCACATTCTATTACCTTGCCTT